>JAQGBE010000693.1:0-15523 GCA_034698225.1 Scheloribates latipes | reverse complement strand
TTTCAAGTCAACTCTTGTTGCAAATGTGGCAAAAGCTTTATAGAATTCTTTGCTAGATCCTGATCACTTTATCCAGAAACTGCTACTAATGCATAACTTATGCATAAGTATTGCCACAAATGTTCTAAAGTCCCAATGAATTAAACAATTGAATCGCTGTATGAATAGATTGGATATTCGGCTAATTGTATGGAATCGCGTGAATCACTCGACTTATTGTCTATTAGAATCAGTTATTTGTCGGTTGCTTTTGGTCACAAACTTTGAGAAATCGGTCAGAAATGTCTCGCAAGCGGTCGATCCCCGAAGTCGAGTGCACTACTCGAGTGACTGATATTTCAGTCAGATTTCGTTGGAGTATCGATAACTTCAGTCGATTGGATCTTACCGTTGGTCACTCAATCAGGTCCAGCGAATTCAGTGCCGATGAAGATTCAGAAACAAAGTGGTGGTTAGAACTATACCCGAACGGAGATTGTGAGCAATCAAAAGGCTATATATCTCTGTTTCTCCACTGCAAAAGTGATTGCAAAGAAGTGAAGTACACTTTCGCACTCATTGATAATAAGAACAATGAGAAATTCAAATACAGTAAACGATTGGTAGTGTTTGGCGAAGTCTAATCATTTGTATTCAGGTCTCAGTAAAGATTTCTGTGGGACAACTAAAGGTTGGGGTTTCCCTAAGTATGTCTCTCGGGATGTGTTGTCGACCAAAGGAGTCAGGTGGCGTCAGGTTCTGGTCGCCGATCGGCTCACCATTGAGTGTCAGATCTTCTACGGCCCAAAAGTTGTCACAAGTGTTGGTCCGTCTTCAAAATCAAAGTATCTCAAAGACAAAACCAAAGAACTGATCAAAGATTTGGAGAATCTCTACAGAAGTAGCAAAGACTTTGATGTCATCCTCGAAGTCGCGGGCAAAGAGTTCAGAGCCCATAAGACTATACTGAAGGCCCGCTCTCCAGTGTTCGGCGCGATGTTTCGGTGCGACCACTCGTTCAGAGAAGGCATTGAAAATCGAGTGACGATTAAAGACATCGGTGAAGAAGCCATCGAACCAATGCTCGAATTCATATACACCGCAGACATCGGACGAAAGGATATTGATTTCAAACAATTGTTTGCCGACAAAGTACTGACTCTTAGTTATGATTTACTGTTAATTATTTGCAATTTCAGTACGGTTTGAAAGACTTGAAAGTGATTTGCGAGGAAGAGATTGCTTCGAAGCTGTCGGTCGACACCGTCTGTGACAGTCTTCTACTGGCGGACAGACATTCGTCACCAGAGCTGAAAGAAATAACTTATGGCAACAAATGGGTGGAAAGAATTGGCCAAAAACCCGGATCTATTAAACTATGTCTTCGAGCGACTCTAGTCTTGCAAAGTTTTGTCGCTGAAAGTTTTGTTGTACTTATATCAAAGAATTTGATATATAAACAATATATTATTAGAACAAAATTTTTGAACAATTCTTGTCAACCATTCGCTGCAATCGATCGATAGATTTAATATCAAAGTTCAATATTAATTGATTTGTGACTATATTTTGTTTTATCATTGATTGTAATCAAATTAAGACAATTACAAATAAGTGGTTTGTAATTTCATAGCATAATTATCGATAAAGTATTCGAACGAATTTTTCAAATTATTGAACATTTCATTAAACATTTTGATCGCCGTATGAATAGCATCTTAAATAAATAAATAAAAGTTTTAAGTTCTTAAAAATAGCCCTGCACAATCTTTTTGAATCAACATTGCACACGTTAAATATTTAATAAATAATTAAATTATTCAAAATCAGATGAAATTCAATATTTACAATTCGAATCTACTATCTTAGCGGTCAATTTCAAGTTAATTCTTGTGGCAAAAGTTTAGCTTGATTGAATTATTTGCTAAATCCTGGTCACTTTATCCAGATACTGCTACTAATGAATAACCTATGCACAAGTATTGTCACAAATGTTCTAAAGTGCCAATGAATTAAACAATTGAATCGCTGTATGAATAGATTGGATATTCTGCTAATTGTATGGAATCGCGTGAATCACTCGACTTATTGTCTATTAAAGTCAGTTATTTGTCGGTTGGTTTTGGTCACAAATTTCAAGAAGTCCGCCGAAATGTCTCGCAAGCGGTCGGTAACTGAAGTCGAGTGCAATACTTGTGTGACCAGCACTTCAGTGATGGTTCGGTGGACTATCCGAAACTTCAGTCGATTGGATCCTATCGTTGGTCAGTCAATCAGTTCCAGCGAATTCAGTGCTGATGAAGATCCGGAGACCAAGTGGTGGTTAGAACTATACCCGAACGGAATTGCGGAGCAATCAAATGGCTATATATCTCTGTATCTCCTCTGCAAAAGTGATTGCAAAGAAGTGACCGCCGATTCCACTTTCGCACTGATTGACGACGAGAACGATAAGAAATTCAAAAGATGTAAACTATTGGCAGTGTTTGGCGAAGTCTAATCATTTGCATTTAGGTCTCAGTAGATGTTTCTGTGCGACATCTAAAGCTTGGGGTTTCGGTAGATATGTCTCTCGGGATGTGTTGTCGACCGAAGGAGTCGAGTCGAGTCCAGTTCTGGTCGCCGATCGGCTCACCATTGAGTGTCAGTTCTCGTACGACACCAAAGTTGTCACAAGTGTTGGATCTCCAAAATCAAAGTATCTCAAAGACAAAAGCAAAGAACTCATCAAAGATTTGGAGAATCTCTACAATAGTAGCCAAAGTAGTGGTGATGTGATCCTCGAAGTCACGGGCAAAGAGTTCAGAGCACATAAGGCAATACTGAGGGCCCGCTCTCCAGTGTTCGGCGCGATGTTTGACCACTCGTTCAGAGAAGACATTGAAAATCGAGTGAAGATCACAGACATCAGTGAAGATGTGTTCGAAGCAGTGCTCGAATTCATGTATACGGCACACATCGGGCAAAAAGATATTGATTTCGAGCAATTGTTTTTCGCGGCCGACAAAGTACTGACTCTTAGTTATGATTTACTGTTAATTATTTGCAATTTCAGTACGGTTTGAATGATTTGAAAGTGATTTGCGAGAAAGAGATGGCTTCAAAGCTGTCGGTCGACACAGTCTGTGATGTGCTTCTGGTGGCGGACAGACATTTGGCACCAAAGCTCAAGGAAAGAGCCGTTCAGTTCATTAGGAAACACAAGAAGTCAGTTATGGCAACAAATGGGTGGAAAGAATTGGCCAAAAACCCGGATCTATTAAACTATGTCTTCGAACGACTCTAGTCTTGCTAAATTTTGTCACCAGAATTTTTAGTACAATTTGTTGTACTTATATTAAAGAATAGTTCATTAGAACAAAACTTTTGCACAATTCTTGTCAACGATTCGCTGCAATCAATCAAAAGATTCGATAAAAAAAAGTTTAATATTAATTGATTTGTTTAATCATTAATTGTAATCAAATGAAATAAATTTCAAATAAGTTATTTGTAATATTATGGCATAACTATTGATAAAGTATTCGAACGAATGTTTCAAATTAGTGTAATCCAATTAAACAATTTAATCGCCCTATGAATAGCTTCTTAAAAAATAAAAGTTCTAAGTTCTTAAAAATAGACTTACACTATCTCTTTGAATCAACATGGGCCACCGTTAAAAATTTGATAACTAAATTATTCAAGATCATAATTATAAATTCCATATTTAAATTCGAATCTACTATCTTAGCGGTCAATTTCAAGTCAACTCTTGTTGCAAATGTGGCAAAAGTTTAGCTTTATTGAATTATTTGCTAGATCCTGGTCGCTTCATCCAGATACTGCTTCTAATGCATAACTTATCTAAGGGCGGATTTTTAATGGACGACAATAAGGTCCGAGCTATGCATAAGTATTGCCACAAATGTTCCACAAAAGTGCCAATGAATTAAACAATTGTATCGCTGTATGAATAGATTGGATATTCGGCTAATTGTATGGAATCGCGTGAATCACTCGTCTTATTGTCTATTAGAGTCAGTTATTTGTCGGTTGGTTTTGGTCACAAATCTTGAGAAATCGGTCAGAAATGTCTCGCAAGCGGTCGATCACCGAAGTCGAAGGCAATACCGGAGTGAATGATATGCCAGTCACATTTCGCTTGATTATCGAAAACTTCAGTCGATTGGATCTTACCGTTGGTCACTCAATCAGGTCCAGCGAATTCAGTGCCGATTCACATCCAGAGATCCTGAAATGGGGGTTAGAACTATACCCCAACGGAGATTGTGAGCAATCAAAAGGCTATATATCGCTATTTCTCTACTGCAAAAGTGATTGCAAAGAAGTGACCGTTACTTTCGCAGTGCTCGACGACCAGAACAATAAGAAATTCGTGAAAAGTAAACGATTGGTAGTGTTTGGCGAAGTCTAATCATTTATATTAAGGTTTCAGTAGAGTTGTCACATCTGAAGGTTGGGGTTTCGGTAAGTATGTCACTCGGGATGTGTTGTCGACCGAAGGAGTCGAGTCGAGTCCAGTTCTGGTCGCCGATCGGCTCACCATTGAGTGTCAGATCTCGTACGGCAAAAAAGTTGTCACAAGTGTTGGATCTCCAAAATCAAAGTTCCGAAAAGTAGACGAACGCGAAGTACTTATCAAAGGTTTGGATCAACTCTACGAAAGTAGCAAAGGCTATGATATCATCCTCGATGTCGATGGCAAAGAGTTCAGAGCCCACAAGACTATACTGAGGGCCCGCTCTCCAGTTTTCGACGCTATGTTCGACCACTCGTTCAAAGAAAGTATCGAAAGTCGGGTGAAGATTGAAGACATCGGTAAAGATGTGTTCGAAGCAGTCCTCAAATTCATATACACCGCAAAAATCGGCCGAAAGGATATTGATTTCAAACAATTGCTTTTCGCGGCCGACAAAGTACTGACTCTTAGTTTCGATTGACTGCTAATTATTTTCTATTTCAGTACCTTTTGGATGATTTGAAATTGATTTGCGAGGAAGAGATAGCATCGAAGCTGTCGGTCGACACCGTTTGTGACAGTCTTCTACTGGCGGACAGACTTTCGTCACCAGAGCTGAAGGAAAGAGCCGTTCAGTTCTTTAGAAGAAACAAGAAGGCAGTGACCCAAACAAATGGATGGAAAGAATTGGCCAAAAACCCGGATCTTCTCAGCTATATTATCGAGCGACTCTAATCTTGCAAAATTTTGTCACCGAAATTTTTGGTACAATTTGTTGTACTTATATCAAAGAAATTGATTTAAAAAATTGATTATTAGAACAAAACTTTTGCACAATTCTTGTCAACCATTCGCTGCAATCAATCAACAGATTCTATATCAAAGTTTAATATTAATTGATTTGTGAATATATTTTGTTTAATCATTAGTTGTAATCAAATGAAATAAATTACAAATAAGTCATTCGTTATTTCATAGCATAACTATTGATAATGTATTCGATCGAATGTTTCGAATTATTGTAATTTCATTAAACATTTTGATCGCAGTATGAATAACTTCTTAAAATAATAAATCAAAGTTCTAAGTTCTGAAAAATAGACTTGCACAATCTCTTTGAATCAACATTGCATACCGTTAAATATTAAATAACTAATTAAATTATTTAAAATCAGAATAAATTTCATATTTAAAATCCGAATCAACTATCTTAGCGGTCAATTTCAAGTCAACTCTTGTTGCAAATGTGGCAAAAGTCTAGTTTTATTGAATTATCGTTTCTCCTCGGAAATAAGAGCGCCCATATAAACGAGGGAAAGCGATTTTTCAGACTCTGTCACCAAACGGGTATGTCATCCCTAAGTATGTCACTCGGGATGTGTTGTCGACCGCACGAATTCTGGTCGCCGATCGGCTCACCATTGAGTGTCAGTTATCGTAGGACACAAAAGTTGTCACAAGTGTTGGTCCGTCTCCAAAATCAAAGTATCTCAAAGACAAAAGCAAAGAACTGATCAAAGATTTTGATCAACTCCACAGAAGTAGCAAAGACTTTGATGTCCTCCTCCAATCTGTTTGAATCAAAATTGCACACCGTTAAATATTAAATAACTAATAAAATTATTTAAAATCAGAATAAATCCATAATTTTAATTCGAATCTACTATCTTAGCGGTGAATTTCAAGTGAAATCTTGTTGCAAAAGTCTAACTTGATTGAATTATTTGCTAGATCCTGGTCACTTTTTCCAGATAGAGCTACTAATGCATAAGTATTGCCACAAATGTTCTAAAGTGCCAATGAATTAAACAATTGAATCGCTGTATGAATAGTTTGGATATTCGGCTAATTGTATTTAATCGCGTGAATCACTCGTCTTATTGTCTATTAGAGTCAGTTATTTGTCGGTTGGTTTTGATCACAAATCTTAAGAAGTCCTCCGAAATGTCTCGCAAAAGGCCGATCACCGAGTGCATTACCCGAGTGAGTGATGTTTCAGTCAGATTTCGTTGGACTATCGAAAACTTTAGTCGTTTGGATCTTACCGTTGGTCACTCAATCAGAACCAGCGAATTCACTTCCGATGAAGATGCAGAAACCAAATGGTGGTTAGAACTATACCCAAACGGAGTTTTGGAGGAATCAAAAGGCTATATATCTCTGTATCTTTACTGCAAAAGTGATTGCAAAGAAGTGAACGCCAGTTTCGCTCTGATTGACGACCAGAACAATGAGAAATTCAAGAGAAGTAAACGATTGGTAGTGTTTAGCGAAGTCTAATCATTTATATTCAGGTTTCAGTAGACGACAAGATTTCTGTAGCACATCGAAAAGTTGGGGTTTCGGTCAGTTTGTCACTCGGGATGTGTTGTCGATCGAAGGAGTCGAGTCGAGTCAAGTTCTGGTCGCCGATCGGCTCACCATTGAGTGTCAGATCTCGTACGGCCCAAAAGTTGTCACAAGTGTTGGTCCATCTCCAAAATCAAAGTATCTCAAAGACAAAAGCAAAGAACTGATCAGAGATTTGGAGAATCTCTACAGAAGTAGAAAAGACTTTGATGTCATCCTCGAAGTCGATGGCAAAGAGTTCAGAGCACACAAACTGATTCTGAGAACTCGGTCTTCGGTATTCGATGCAATGTTTGGGCACTCCTTCCGAGAAAGTATCGAAGGTCGGGTGAAAATTGAAGACATTGGTAAAGATGTGTTCGAAGCAGTGCTCGAATTCATGTACACCGCAAACATCGACCAAAAAGATCTTGATTTCCAGCAATTGTTTTTCGCGGCCGACAAAGTACTGACTCTTAGTTTTGATTGACTGCTAATTATTTGCTATTTTAGTACGATTTGAATGACTTGAAGATGATTTGCGAGGAAGAGATGGCTTCCAAGCTGTCGGTCGACACAGTATGTGATGTCATTCTGCTGGCGGACAGACATTCCGCACAAGAGCTTAAGGAAGTGGCCGTTCAGTTCATTAGGAAATACAAGAAGTCAGTGATGGCAACAAAAGGATGGAAAGAATTGGCCAAAAACATGGATCTTCTCAACTATGTCTTCGAGCGGCTCTAGTGTTGTAAAATTTGGTCGATGGAATTTTTAGTACAATTTGTTGTAATTATATCAAAGAAATTGATTAAACAATAGTTCATTAGAACAAAACTTTTGCACAATTCTTGCCAACCATTCGCTGCAATCAATCGACAGATTCGATAGCGAAGCTCAATATTAATTGATTTGTGAATATATTTTGTTTTATCATTAATTTTAATCAAATTAAAACAATTACAAATAAGTCATTCGTGATTTCATAAAATAACTATTAGATAAAGTATTCGAACGAATGTTTAAAATTAGTTTAATCTCATTAAACAATTTGATCGCCGTATGAATAGCTTCTTAAAAAATAAATAAAAGTTCTAAGTTCTAAAAAAGACTTGCACAATCTTTTCGAATCAACATTATCCACCGTTAAATATTTAATAACTAATTTATTCAAGATCATAATTATAAATTCCATATTTAAAACTAGAATCGACCATCTTAATTTTCTATCCAATTATCCTAAACAAACATTAAATCGAAATTGTCTCCAATATCAACAAATTTGACAAGATGCAGTTCACAACGATGCAGTTCGATTGTAGTCCAATTAACCCTAATCCGGGACATTATTCTAACCCTAATCCAGAACAGATTGCTTCACAAGTAAACCCATGCAAACCCATTGATGTGTTCATCACTTCTGTCGGCTTCACTTCACTGCTGACGTCATTTATGTGTTCCGCTAATCATATGTTTACTCCATTTTGTCGCTCCTCTGCTAAACACGTTTTGTCGGCAATTCTTGTCCGACAATCAATTGGTGACAATTTGCGACATCAATAGTCGTGGCAATAGTCGAGTTCGAGTGATCGCCGGTGCAGACGAGTGGTCGCCAGTGTCTACGAGTGGTTAGTGAGTGGCCGACGGGTGCAACGAGTCTAGTGGTCACAACGCGATGTCTCCATCACATCCGCTGCCGACCAAAGAGAACGCCCTCTTCAAGAAGATCCTGCGCTGCTATGAGCACAAGCAGTACAAGAACGGGCTCAAGTTCGCCAAGCAGATCCTGACCAACCCGAAGCTGTCCGAGCACGGCGAGACCCTGGCCATGAAGGGCCTGACCCTTAACTGCTTGGGCCGCAAAGAGGAGGCCTACGACTACGTGCGGAGAGGTCTCCGCAATGACCTGAAGTCGCACGTCTGTTGGCACGTCTACGGACTGCTCCAGAGGTCGGACCACAAGTACGACGAAGCGATCAAATGCTACCGAAACGCTCTCAAGTGGGACAAAGACAACATTCAGATTCTTCGCGATCTGAGTCTCCTTCAGATTCAAATGCGAGACCTCGAGGGCTATCGGGACACCCGATACCAGTTGTTCAATCTGCGGCCCACTCAGAGGGCGTCGTGGATCGGCTACGCGATGGCTTACCATCTGCTGTGCGACTACGAGATGGCGCAGAAGATATTGGAAGAGTTCCGCAAAACGAGTCAATCCCAGCAACAAAAGGCTTTGCATAACCAGAACAACGCCAACAACAACGCCGGCGGTCAGTCGGGCCGCCTCTTCAGTGAACTTTATGAACAGTCAGAGCTTCTGTTATATCAGGTGATGGTACTCAAGGAGGCGAAGAACTATTCGGAAGCGTTGTCTTACTTAGAGAAGAACGAATCGGACATTTTTGATAAAGTAGCCTATTTTGAGTATAGAAGTGAACTCCTGCTGAGTCTGGGCCGACTCAAAGAGGCCAAGAAAGTGATTAGGGATCAGCTAATTGGTCGCAATCCGGAGAACGCCAGTTACTATCACCTGCTGGAGCGGGCGCTCGACCTGAGCCCCAAAGAAGAGGGAGACGTGACCTCGAATAAGGAGAACGAACGCCTCCAACTGTACATTGACTACCAGAGACAGTACCCTAGGAGTCAAATGCCGTTCCGTTTGCCACTGAATTTCGTCGCGAATCTGAATTTATTCAAAGAAATGGTTGACTTATATCTGAGGAAGAGTTTGAGGAAAGGACAGCCGGCGCTGTTCCGGGACATGAAATCGATTTACAACAACGAATTGGGCGCTAATGTATACAAAGGCCGAGTGATTAACACTAAAAGTTTGCCAAAAAAGATCGAAATAATTCAGGACTTGATGTTGAGTTACATTCAGAATCTGATCCATTGCGACAGTTTCGACAGCAACGAGTCTTCGTGCGGCTCGGAGGCCACCACTTGTCTGCTGTGGGTTTACTACTATTTAGCGCAACACTACGACTATCTGCAGGACTACAGCCAGGCGTTGAAGTATGTGAACATCGCGGTCGAGCACACGCCCACTCTTATCGAGCTGTTTGTCATCAAAGCCAAGATCTACAAACACACCGGAGAGGTGGACGAGGCTGTCAAGTGCATGGACGAGGCCCAGAGCCTGGACACGGCCGACCGCTACCTGAACTCGAAGTGCGCCAAATACCTGCTGCGGGCCAACAAGATCGCGGAGGCCGAGGAGATGTGCGCCAAGTTCACCCGCGAGGGAGTGTCCGCCAGTGAGAACTTGAACGAAATGCAGTGCATGTGGTTCCAGACCGAGACCGCCCTCTCTTACCAGCGCCAGGAGAAGTTCGGCGAAGCGCTGAAGAAGTGCATAGAGATTGACCGCCACTTCGCTGAGATCAATGAGGATCAGTTCGATTTCCACACCTACTGTATGCGCAAAATGACTCTCCGCTCATACATAGAACTGCTTCGGCTCGAAGATGTCCTCAAATCGCATCAGTTCTACTTCAGAGCCGCTCAGATCGCGATTCAGGTCTACCTACGTCTCCACGACAAGCCATTAGGTGATAATGAAGAGCTCGAGGACAAGAATATGGCCAATATGTCGGCCTCCGAATTGAAAAAGTTGCGAAACAAGCAGCGAAAGGCCAAACTGAGAGCGACGGCCGCAGCCGAACGAGTGGCCGAAAACGAGTCCAAACAGAAGACCGACGACAAGAGCCAGGAGGCGACCGGCGAACTCCACCAGGAGAAGCTGGACCCGTCCAAGTTGGAGCGGCCCGACGACCCGCTGGCCGAGGCCATCAAGTTTCTGACCCCTCTCCAGGTGTTGGGCAAACAGCGGCTCGACACACATCTGCTGGCCTTCGAGATCTACTTCAGAAAGAACAAGATTATGCTGATGTTGCAGTCGCTCAAGAGGGCCACCAAACTGAATGTGTGTCATCCGGTACTCCAGAAACAGTTGGACCTGTTCTTCAAGTTCGTCGAGTCCAACAAAGAACAGCTGAACGAAGCGCTAATCAAAGTGTTGGACCGCGAGTTGCCTAACCTTCGCCACACAGAACAGAGGATCGCCAAAGCGCTCGAACTCTAATAACTAATTGATTTAAGATTACTATTAATCGATAAAACGATCGCATCTTTTGTTGTGTTTTGTGTTTTTCACTTATATTTTGTTTTTTAAATGAAAATTTAAATTAATTGACGATTGAATTGATTATTACTTTTGATGACAATATTTTCTATTGTCTAACAGTTTGGACAACACTTAGGAAATGAAATGCCTTTTTATACATATATTTAAAACATAAAAATACTGTTTGTTTTTGACTTTTAACTTAAAACTCTGGAAACGATTTCTAATTATTTACTAATACTTTATTAATTGATTTGTTCTCTGATTTTAATTAATTTATTAGTTATTAGACATGAGTTTTGTACATAAGTGGTGTTCCGGAACGCCTGAATCGGAGCACCACTTTCTTAGGCCGCCATTCACTGACACCACTCTCTACTTGACTCTCAGCGACAACAATGTCTTTGGTCTTCGGAATAATCCAATAATTTTCATATTCTTTGCTTTACTTTCCATAAAAACAAAATCAAAACAAAAAACTGTTTTTTCAATCTCTAAAGTGAATAACAAAACACAAACCGAACTCTCAATTGATTTGTCATTTCACTCGACCCGTCGTTAAGTGTTCCGCCGGAGACTCGACTGTTGAGCCGATTGTCTGTCACTTCTTCGGAGCTCCCGATCGATACGATTAACGCTTTTGATACTCAACTCATTCATTCATTCCATACGTTTGGAGACGTTTTTCGTGATTTCATGATTTAAATCTCAATTTTTTCTTCAACGAAATGTGTTTTTAATAAGTTTTATATGCAATCCATTGGACAGACCTCTCAAACTCTCAACTTCCGGACCTCTAATTTAATTGTTTTGTTCTCTAATTTATGTTTAATTCTATACTATATTCGAATAAATTATTTGAGTTATTGAAGTGAATTCAGTGTCTATGCGAACGGCGACCGACAGATGACTCGACACTTGCCTTACGTCTGATGCGGAATATTCTTTGCAATCAAGTGAGGAATGACTGTTCCCGACGTTGACTCTGATATTTCAATAAATAATTCAATAGTTTAGGAAAATTTTAATTAATATTCAAATTGATAGAAAAGTTTTCCATTATCGAAATCGATTGATCAAAGTTTCCAATCGATTCCAAAACTTTACGCTCAATAAAGTTTGCTTTGATTTAGTAATGCTTTTGAGTCGACAATTGTAATGAGAAGAGGAATATCTATGGCAGTGATGTCTTGAATGTGTGCTTCGATTGCCATCAGAGACAGTCTCTCGAGTGAGTCAGTCGTCAATTCGACAATCAGTTCATTCAATTGGCTTTAATGACAGTCCAATTGAAAGGTTAACCCAATTGTGTGCCGACTGTCGGGTTGGGCCCAGAATTGGCGTTAACTGACAGTCAATGGCCTAACAATGCGTTAACACAACTGAAAAAAGATCACAAAATTCTGATTTTGATTCTCTGCTAACAAAATGGTGACAATTCTTAACGTAAAAGACTTGTCGTGTCTGACGAGTGACGGCTCGTGTGAGACGAGTGTCGTCGCACTGCGAATGTCTCCAAATGTTAAACTCATTGTATGGAAAAACATTGATTCAGTCCATCGATAGAACTATTTTTCACACATTATTTTCATTTTAGTCTTTTTCTGTTCACTTCTGCTAACATTTGATTCACCAGTTCTTCGTCTCTCTGGCAAATGTGTGCCAACTGTGAGCCAGCATTTCAATGGCTGTGCGCACACAGACTGGATGTGTCTCTCATGGGATCAGATAAAAGAAGAGTGACTGAAGAGAATGAAAAAGTTTAGCCAATGGTATATAAGAGGATTGCATTCAGACCTCTGTATATCTCAGTTCCTCTCTATTCGCCGCTATTTCCTCCAGTTTTCTATCTTTTCATAACTTCTTTTCTATCCATCGCTGCAAACAATTTGTGTCTGACTTTCCACTGAGTGTTGGACTCAACTATGGAATGAGTGGCGAATGAAAATACACAAAAATAATAATCATAGCGAAAACAGACTAATAGTCAATGTGTTTGTGTTGTTGTGCTGTTTGTATGCCATTTGCGGCCCCACTCCAGACACTACTCTCCAGGTCTCACAACTAATATTCCGAGTCTTTGTTCTCGTTTTGCAAATTATTCTCCAAAACGAGAACACACTGTCTGATTGTGGAGACACTCATTTGTCTACAGAATGGAATACCTAGTTAACAGACATTTCGACGTCGATTGCGATCCTTTCATTCGCCGATTGTTTGAGCGAAAAAATACTTTTTATTGTAATTATTGTTCGTTCAGTGCATTCAAACTGAAGTCAGATTCGATGAGCTATAGCTGTATGGCATGTCTCAGCTCATGCTCGCCAGCGCTCGGCGTCGGTCCACGTCTTGTGTGCACTGCTCTGCCAGTGCTCTGCCGTTCGCCCAAAAGATTTTCATCTCATATTGACTTTGGTTTGGGTTAACAACGATTCACCGCAAGAGCAGAGTCTCCACAAAGAGATGTCAATTCGACTCTTATTCGCATTTATAATACAAAAACACAATCACTTAATACGAGCGCAGAGTTTGTGAAACTCGCAGTAAATCCGAGTTTAATTCCCCCGAAAAGTTTGTCCGACAGTCAAACGACACTTGTTTTGGCCACTTCTCGGATATCAACTCGCTTTCAACTGACGGTAAGTTTCGCTTTGCATTGAATTTAACCAAAACGAGTAGAAGTTTGAGTCCAACCGTCCGATCGATTGTGTCGTTCCCTCGCTTTAATCACAATTTAAACCCCAAACCAATGCATCCGATCCTTGCAATCCGTCAGTGGATTCCAATCGGAGAACAGTTTCATTGCATTTAATTGGGTTCAGATATCAGCACTGCTTTCGTTCGAAGCTTTAGTCACATCTTTCGTTATCTATTATGATCTCGATTTCATAATTATGCAAAAAATTAGTGTTCGGGTGATTTTGTGGCAGTCGATGTATCGAGTAATCGCTAATTACTAATTAGTTTTGCATTTTTCTTGCCGCCGAAACAATTTATTAAATAAGCCACTGCCACTGTAATTAGAGAAACTGGGTAATTACTAATTAGTCAAATAATAAGCTGACCTTGCTCGCTGACTCTTCTTGGGTAATACGGCTAATGAAGTTTTGTTTCGGATGAAGTGAAGTTGATATATGAAAAATGCAAATATAATTATTATGGGTTAAGAAGATTGGCTTCTTATATGAGTGGTTACAATAAATTTTGCTGTAATTAACTAGCCAAAATTGGATTCATTAATAATAGCTTGGTGAGAATATATATAAGCAAGATTAATTGACTGTCAAAATGATTATGAAGAGAATTTTGCATCAATTCCGCCAAGAATTTAGAGCAAGATGGATGAGTCTGTGTTGGCAATTAACCGGAGCCAATCTCCAAGACTAGACAAATCAAATTTAGCCATCAATCCATATCTGATGACAAATAACGAGATTTGTTGTGAGACTGTGTGAGTGAATGCCGTCGAATGGGTTGGCGACCGATATCTGCTCTAAACTCGATTACTGCGAAACCGATGTCTTCGATGTCATTGTCTTCGGGTATAAAATATAAGTTTTCAATCAATACATTTGTCAAACACTCGGAGCATTAGTCTTCGCGCCACAAGTGTTGCACAAAATCCCAGATTTAATATTGTGTGCAATAAATGCAATCCATAGTACTTAAGGGACTGGTATTTGAGGTCATTTCATATCTATCTTCGGATAGAATCGGAAACTATTCGTTGCTATGAATGAGATGAATGTCGTGAGACATGTCTTTCGTAAGCCTTTATTGCAGAGACAGTCACTTAGTATTTCACTTCATATCTGCCGTTTGATCGCAGATTAAACAGTTGTGCACTAGAGTTGAGTTGAGATGAGTTGTGCTGAGCAGAGCTGAGATGAGTTTAGTTGAGGTCTTCCTCGATCTTCACGGCCTCACCAGTGCTTCACTGCCTCTGATAGCGTTTCCAATATCGCATCCAATGATATCTTTTGTCATAATATAGTGTTTGCTATGAAAAGCGTTTAATGAAGTGCTGAACAGATCAGAACAGATCTGACGGTCCGATACTCAAAGCCATCATTGACTGACATTTTAATTATTTGAGAACTTGTCTAAAAGAGTGCATACAATGCAAGAAACAGATGGTTATTGTCAGTCGAGTCTTAGATCTGACACAACAGTTGATATGCGAGTCATAAAGGGATGACACAAACGGATAGCAACCGAATAGCGGATGAGTCCGTCGTCTATGGATTGCCGGCGATGTCGAACACTCGGCTGACATCCGTCGCCATCTGTTCCGCGAATATTCTTCTTTATTAATAATAATATTATTCTCATAGTAATTGATGTGTCAGACAATGAAACTTTAAATTAAGACTTATTTGAATTTTTCGGCTCATATGCGGCCAAAACGATAGACATTCGTAGCGTTGGTTCGAATTTTATAATTATTTTTCGTCACTTTTTTTTTAATAAAGTTACACAAAATAATATTTACGCGAATGTTATTCTAGTCGAATATGATATTAAGTTTTCATAACTTTTGATATATTCTCCAAATTATTTGCTTATATTAACCGAGAATAAGATTAATCGATAGAAAGCGTCGCTAAGAATACGCAAAAAAGTAATTCTTT
>JAQGBE010000692.1:0-15523 GCA_034698225.1 Scheloribates latipes | reverse complement strand
CGACACATATTTGATATTTTAAAATCAGTTGCAAAAATATTGGGAAATTTTTCCAATTGATTTTTCTCAAATCGGTTGTGAAATACAATACTAATAGATTGTCGACAACATTTGTTTCAATTTTTCTTGGCAAAAGATTTTTAAAAATCAAATTTTACTCAAAACCGATCTTCTAATTTTGCACAATCTTTTTCAAAATTACTGTAAGCCAAAAAAGATATTTAAAAATGTTTTAAACATGTCACCGTTTTTCTGTGTAGTCATCTGACAAACAGTTTTGGCCACTCGGATGAGAAAAGAATCCGATTGTATGAACACTGAGTTTAAAAAGTGTACGAAAAACGAATGTATTTTTTCATTGCAGTATCGCTTAATTCCAGTGGAATAGCGATCCAACGGCAGTCGAATCCGATCCAATCGGATGGCAGTCGTGTGCGGTGTCAGTGCCGCCGGTGTTCCCACTCTTCGCAGCTGTTTATCTGTTTCGAAATAATTCGCTCAAATCTATGCTATAATAGTCTACTATTCTATCATTTCATGTATTCTTTTTGCGAACCAAATGAATGGTTATATACACAATGAAAATTGGTTTATGAGAAGAGAAGATAAGTTTAGCATAAAAATGGTAATAACCAGACATACCGTGCAATACAGTCGATGTGAATGTGAGACCAGATCTGCCGCACAAATAACAATAACAATAATACCTTCTCTCACAAGGATTGAGATTCAATTTCTCCGTTTTATTTTCGCTCCAAATGTTTCAAAACAACAATAATCGGGTTTATTATGGTCTCAATTGAAAACTCAATCGATTCGATCGACAGTTCGCCTGCAAATTGAAAATTGATTCAAATCTTTGCAACATTTGTGTCGTTCGTCGTTCTGTTCGTCTGTCCAATGAAAGGACCAATACTTTTCAATTTTATCAATTATAACGAGTGTTGGACTCAAATCGATAATTGAAACTATATTTTAATCGCTCTATCCGTCAGTTCTGACTATTGTGTCACAAGTTATCGAATCGACTGATCGATTGACTTAACATATCGAGCACTTAAAGGCCGAATAGAGCCTAAGCCAGAGATAATCCCGACATCGATGAGCAATGCCTTATAATCCGATGTCTAGACCGAGAACGAGGTATTTATCGATTTGCGAGATCATAAGTTATGTTCTGACACTTCGACGACAATATGAATCGCTAAACAATAATAAATGACTGAAAATTCAATTAAACTAATTAATTGAATGAATGCATAATTAGACGAAAAAATATCAATACTATAGAAACACTTCGTCTTAGAGTCTCAACAAAAAGTGATTTTGGAGTTCACTTTTGACTCTTAACTGTCGTCAAAAGCGATTGCATTTCTCTCTCTTTATGACTCATTTACTAATTTTTTATACCAAAGTCTGGAAACGAGAACTCTTTCGGTGACAGAACTGATAAAAAGCGAGTGAAAGTCAGTTGTCGTTAATATGGAATGCATTGGCTTCGGAGCCCACTATTGAGAGGACATCGCGCTCTCCATTCGCGATGTATTTCCCTTACATTTGTTCTCGAATTGGAGTTTATATTAAATGCTATAAAAGTTATTATATTAGTGGCGAACAAACTATTAGACGCTTTTGCATAACAGAGACATAACAGTGAATGCAAACTAATAGACATTATGTGTTGAATATTATATTAGCGCCGCTCCTAATCAGAGCGCTTCTGATTTCTGGTTATAATTTTAATAATGAGATTCATTTGTGATTAATTCCTATCGTCGTTCATCCCTTTCTTGGCCCAAACAATGCCTGTCTCTTATCTGAACTAATTTTTCAAAATAAATCACTGGCGCGACGTTTGCCGATAGTGTTTGCATCTAATGTGTTATACAGTTGTGCAGAGCTCTGCAGTCCTCTCCTCTCCTCTCCTCTCAATTGTTTTGTTTCACAGCCCTATAGGTTGTCCTAAACTCGGTAATCCTTTGCATTTTTTTCGAGCGTCAACTCCGAGCACAACGTTTGAGATGCAAATACAGCCTCTGATGAGACACTCGATCGGCCCTCGACTCGAGTCGAGACTCAACTCAAGACTCAAAACAATTATTTGTTTTTAATTCTGGTCTCTAATTGACAATCGAATCGGAGTTCAGAGAAATTAATTAAAATTTATGAAACATTTGTTTAATCGTATGGAAATAATTCGGATGTTTTGCGATTCAATTAACTTTTATAACAAATTTTCTAAGATTAGACCAAACGCTAAATGGATTCACAAAAGTTAAACAGTAATTAACTGCTGTTTTGTTATCTTTCGCCGATATTTGAATGCGAAAGTCATTCCAAGAGAGTTAAGACTCGCTCTTATTGTCAGACAATTATTTTTTCTATTATGCAAATACTCTGATAACTGTTTGTCCGCTCGCTTTGCTGTATCGCACACTTGATTGCATCGGAGCTATACATCGGCGAAATGAGTTAGATTCACAATTAATAGATCCACAATTATCAACAAAGGTTGAGCCGAAAAGATTGGCTGCAATCTGGCAACTATACATTAATAATTGATCAATTGACCAAGTTGGTCGCGTTTGGCATAACGCGCGTTCGACTGTAGCCTCCAATCCCTTTGGATATCATAATAAGCCGGGTCTTTGACTATAACGCAATGTCTAGCGATTAGTGTTTGATTGACTATTTTCGCTGATAATAGTGATAACGACAACACTTTAATCTGAAACGTCAAACAAATGGTTGAATACATAGTTTTTATGTTCACAAAAGTTTGTCATCAAATATTAATGTAGGCTATAGTGAAGGCACCGAAACAATTGAGATCCGATGGCATCCCCGGTGACTACACTTTTCAGTTAACGTTTATCTTTGAGCCCAAAAAAGTGTAATTAGTTTTCATACACAAAAAAATCTTTAATTTTCTTTTGGCACAAAACTCTAGATTCCGATCAAAAAATGGATTTCAACGCAAACAAACACAAAGTTCTTCATAGCTATCAAAATAAGTCCAACTCTAACAACGACTGGTTTTTCGGAGCCATTACTCGGTCTGAAGCCGAGAACGTTCTGATCGGTTACGGCTTGTCTGAGGGATTATTCCTCGTTCGCCAAAGCATGTCTTCGCCGGGAGATTATGTGTTGAGTTGTGTACACAAGGGTTTGATAGCCCACTACCAAATCCAACGACTGGGCGACGACCCGCTGTTCAGACTCTCGGACGGAATCGCTGTTCATGGCTTGGATCAACTCATCGACCAATTCAGAGATGCGACTCAACCGGAGAGCAGATGCTTATCCCTGGACGACCACTGCCGAGGCTCACAACCACCTCCTGAGACCCTACGCCACGGCAGAAGCAATCTCTTGCACCGGTCAGTTGCCGCCGGAGACCGAGTGGTGGTCTCCGAGTTACTCAACTCAGACACGCCGTACAACTTGGAGGCCAGAGATGAGAGGGGACGGACGGCACTGCACTTGGCGGTGGAGTTGGATGAGGAGAAGCACTTGGAAATAGTGCGCCAACTGATCAGAACCGGCGCTAACGTCGACTGCAGAGACTCTGAATCTATAACTCCTTTGCATTTATGTGCGAAACTAAATAAACACAAATTCGCTCGACTATTGGTAATCGAGGCAAAGGCCAAAACTTTTGTTCGCGCGACCGGCGAGGAATGGGTAGCACTCCATATGGCGGCCGACAACGGAAATGCCGAAGTGATGGAAGTCCTGCTCCGAAGTGGAGCCGCACCGCAGCCCCGAAGCACTAGCGATGAGACGCCGACACAACTGGCTATCAAACGGAATGCCCGCGAATGTGAAGAGTTGTGTCAGTCGTACGCCAATCGACCCATTGATCACTTGGAGGCCACAAATCAATGGCTTTGCGATCAGTTGAGCGCTGGCTATCAAATCGACAAACTATTGGCGTCACTCTCGCACTCAGGCGACGGCACTTTCCTGGTGCGGAAAAGCCGGTCACAACAAAACACATATGTTTTGGCGATGGCTCACAACCGCAAAGTTTATAATTTTCAGATCCAATACAATAATGGCTTCTATTTCATCGATTCGGGTCCTTATTGGCCGTCATTAGAACATCTGATTTGGTACCACAAGCGGAACAGCGATGGTCTGCCATCCAGACTGAGTGCTCCCCTCTTATCGGTTATCAATACATCAATAAATGAGACGCTAATTGAAATCAATACACAAAACAATAAGGACTCGGAATCTGACGCCAATAATGAGTGCATTAAATCGATATTATTTATCGACGGAAGTCAACTGAGAGTCGGGCCTTTGATCGGCTCCGGAGAGTACGCCGATGTCTACCGAGGCTATTGGAATCGCAACTATCGCCAGACCTCTGCAGTCGCTATCAAAATACTGAAGAATCGCGACTTCCGAGACATCGAAACGAGATTCGATAAATTCGTCAAAGAGATAGAAGTGATGACAACTCTGAGACATCCACACATCGCCAGATTATTGGGCGTTTGTGTCGCTGCTCCCCTGATGATGGTGCAGGAGTTCGCTGCCCTTGGAAGTGTTCGAGATTTCCTGATCAGTCACCCGAGCCAAGTGCCGCAACACATCAAAGTCTGGTCAATTCAAATCGCTGAAGGTATGCAGTTTTTAGAGCGCCGTCACTTAGTCCACAGGGATTTGGCCGCTAGAAATGTCCTGGTCTTCAGTTTGTCGACAGTAAAGATCACTGACTTCGGTCTATCTCGAGCCCTGAAATCAGACGAAGAGGTGTACGCGTCGTCGAGCGGCGATCGGTGGCCACTTCGGTGGTTCGCGCCCGAGTCCCTCAAATACGGCACTTTCAGCCACGCGACTGACGTCTGGTCGTTCGGTGTCTTGCTTTGGGAGATGTATAGCTCGGGCGACGAGCCGTTCGCAGATATAGACAACTCTCTGATCGTAGACTATATCGAAGACGGCAAACGACTGGCAAAGCCCGAGGAGTGCAGTGATAGTGCCTATGGTCTGATGTGCTTCTGTTGGGCCCATTCACCCAAAAATAGGCCCACTTTCAGCCAAATCGTCAAATTAATGCTCACTAATGACTCCACTTATGAATCGATGAGGAATGAGCTCAAGTCGGCCATCGAAATGGGATCTAATGATTCAAATTTGTGTAATATTTTTGATGTCAAATAAATGTCTCAAACGGTTGTTCTGTCGCCAAATATATGCGATGTTTCCCATAATCTTCGCATTTGAGTTGCAGTGGGAGTAACCCTTTGGCCCAACCGAATGACAACTGAGAGCCTGTGCGCCACTGCCTCGCCGTCCGCGCCATCCGACTCGATATTAATTGATTGCACGAGTCGTCAATTTATTGCAATTGATTGTGTCTTCCATGCAATCCATGTCCTGTGAGTGTTGTCTCATAACTCGGCCCAAAAGCAAACTCTATACGACTTTTTGAGTCGAAATGCGAACTCAATTAGAGCCGAGACTGAGAGCCAGAGTGAGTGTGAATGCGATGTGGGATCCGATCGACAATCGACGACCGCATCAGCACATCATCTCTGGTCCTCTATTCGGCTATTTATGACAAGTTTGTGCATAACATATAATATAATATATTATTTGATATTTTGCATTACATTATATAATATTTTAGTCACAAGTAATCAATACGTAAAGAGTGGAGACTCCAAGAGATACCCATTTCTGATAGGTTTAGGCTTAATGTCGAGTTTAGAGCAAACCTTTGTATCCGACAAAAGTGAATACAAAGTAACACAAAGTCTGCATACAATGGATCACTCAATAAGCGGTGCAATCATCGCAACGACGCTCTCAAGGAGAGGAAACACTACTTGTAATTTGGTTCCTAATCTATTTGAGCTCACTTTCACTCACTTTATGAGCGCAACACAAAATCAATCAAATATTTTCGCATATATTGACGTTTCGGCACAAATCGAGATATTTTGCATACACTTAACGCTAAACTCAAAAAGTCTATTTAAAAAATACATTTATAGGTTCGCTGCGAACGCATATTCTTGGCTAATGTCTGCTAATCTTGGCTTCCATTCAACGCACACGCTATTCAATTGTGTCTCAATTGGCAAAGTTGTCTAATTAATATGATACCAGTCCAGAGTATGCTTTATAATAGGGTTTAAAACAAATCCATGATATTTACCATGATACGAGTATGCATTCAGTTTTTATTGCTTTAACAAACAATTGCGTAACAAAAAAAATTATTCAGTCCTTAACATTAAATGTCGATTAAATGCTTTTGTAATCGTTGTGTTAATGCGATTATATTATTATATAATTTTAAAATCAATTCTCTATTGATTAAAGCGTTTAATATCTGGCTTCCGATGGAATGTCTTGTCTTCGATGCTGTCGATCGGTCTGTCTTTTGAAGAGCAGCTGATTTGAGTTGCGATCACTTGATCTCAAATCACAATTAGTTCAAAAATTGATTGTTCGAAACAGACGTCAACATAAATATCTTAATAATAAATTATTCTCATTATTAACAAAACTGCAAAACACGAGTCCTCTCGATATTGATGACTGACCTCGCGTTCAACTCTCAGAAGAACTGAAAATATTTGTCCGCCAATTGATTATATGTTTGAATAAACATTTTGTTGTCATTTATAACAAATAGTTCGACAACACTAACAGTGATTGAAAACTTTATTGAATCCAAAAGATATACGACTTTTCGAATCTCCAAAAGGCTTTCGTCTGTTTGTTTGACTCGCTTTCCAGTGATCAGCGAATGTTTGATTGAAAACCAATTCAATCGAAGCGAACATAATTTGCGAGAATCTGTAGATTTGTGGCCATTAGTTGTGGACAAAATCTCTTAAGCATTAGATTATGACTAGAATTTGAATATTATATGACTTCGAAGAGGATGTGGGGATCGGCGACAAAGGCTATCAGACCTGGAGGTGAAGTCCGAGTCAATCGCTCGTAAGTGTCGCTCAAATGCAAACGAAATTCTATGAAATGTCGAGATATTTGCGAATTTAATAATTTAATAACAAATAAAATCAATGAAAAGAGTGGCGAAGAAGTCAACCAAATTGTATAATCAATGCACTGATAAGAGAAAGCCGTCGTTTGACAAATCCATTTGAATGCATATCAAATTGAATTCCAATAATGAGACGAAGAATCCAAACGATATTATATGTCGTGAATGAGAGACCCATTTCAATGAACTCTTGGGGTAAAGACGAACCGCCGATACCACCGCTTATTACCGAACTGACGGCCAAATTGAAGATTTCAGACAAACTGTTGAATTGAAGCCCAGGTCTGACTGTTTGCTTGAATATGATTGTGAGTGGAATCGCATCCACAATGTTATCAAATCCTATGATTGTTTGCAAATTCTTATTTAATGACGCCTTTTGTGTCATTGAAGGCTAATTAAACCTCTTTTAATGACCTCAATATTGCAATTGAATTATGCAAAATAAATTGAGTTATGCTCATTTTCAAATATTTAGATGACTTAAACGGAACATTACAATTGGCAAGTTCAATTGAAACACAATGTTAAGTCTCCACTATTTTTAGCTATATTGCAGAGCACATGTGTCTAAGCTATCATGGTCATTTGATCATTTGATCATTTGATCGAAGTTTTGCTAACATTTTCTTCGACTATTGGGAACAGACAAACAATTTTTGTCCTCAATTGACGGGATTTGTTGTGAAAAAGTGTGGAAACTATAAAATGACAAAAACAGACAAATGTCTTGAATTCTAGTCGACTGCGAGCGGCGATCGACCAGTGCTTAGGTTATGGACTGGTTATACACCACTCATACCATCGACACATCAATGGACTCATTGGCAGCGATTGTCATCTGAGAAGACGTTTCACTCGATTGCTGCGAACAATTGATAAGAGCCGACGGGAGTCGGTGTCGGTGGCCGCGAGTGGTGGCCATTGCGGTCACGGCTAACCAGTAGAGTGTAGTCGACCGAAGCGGTGCTTCACTGCAAGTGTGCGCCAATCGGGACACTAGTCTTCGGACAGGTGTCACCACTGATGGCACCGATTGTTCCGATTGTGAGGAATATTTTTGTTTACAATTTGTTTTGTAATTTGAGTTATGGACTGATTATCGGGTTTGGAGACGATTATAGTCGACATTAACACCGATTTGGCCTCAATTTGCGTGAATTCAACTCAAACCACAATCTGTCGAATACGGCGAGCAATCGGTGACCAATTGGGCAAATGTGTGGACAACTGAAGATATTGAGGAAACTGATGTGATTTAGTGAGCAGTGAATTGAATTACAATAAATTAAGTGAATTATGAAATGAGTCGATAGTCGGGTCGCCAGTTGAGCCAAAATGCCGGCCAAAGCGCTCGACCTGAAGCCGCTGTACATCGCAAAGACATACGAAGACCTCATCAGAAGAGCTGAAGATCAGAAGCCATTCAAACCGAACTCCTTGGTCTCTGTCCAAAAGTATGAGCCTCTGAGACACTTGCCGTACAACTAACACATCCTCTATTGCAGTCTCATCAAGAACTCGATGACCAAACTCTATGACGAGGCCAAGAAGGCTCAGATTACCGGCGATGAAGAGCGGGCTTATATACTGTTCTTCAGGTTCTTCTCGACATACAAATCGATCAGAGATTCCAAATATTATGAATCAGAGAAGACATACCACGAAAGCATGATTGGGAAGAAACCGCTCGAAGTATTGGAATCGATGGAACTCTTGTCGCAGAGTCTCACCAAACGATATGCAGCTCTTAAGGAGAGTCAAGAATTAAGAGCCAAAGAAATCGCCGAATCAAATGAAACGCCAGTCAATGGTACCGACGATAGTGTGGTTAAGAATTCGTCGCTCAGTACCAAACCTAACGATGAGAGTGATAAGACTTATCCTGTAATCGATTGCCAGACACTATTCGAGATCATTGAGTCGGCAACTGATTTGACCAGAATTTTGATATTTGACACGAGAAGTGCTGAGGAGTACAACGACTCGCATATAGTGATGGCCCGCACTTCGGCCGACTTGAATATATTGAATGTCCCGCAAGATCTGCTGATCCCGGGACTGACAGTGAACAAACTCGACACACTCTTGCCATTGGGCAGTGTTAAAGACGCGTTCAACAGAAGAAGGCAAATGAGCAAGGTGATAATTGTGGACAGATGCTCGCTCGAACTTAGCCAGGCTGACAGCAACGGCGCCTTCTTCTTGGCCCAAGCGCTCTGGAAGGTATGTCTCAACACTTGTTTACAATTTGTTCACTAATCCGGTAATCACTTGATTAGTGGGACGTCTCGTCTTATAAGGTTCGGAACAAACCCTTTCTCCTGAAGGGAGGTTACGACGAGTGGGTCCTCACATATCCGATGTATACCTCGAATCCGAAATATGTTTCGCAAACTTCGAAATTCACTCCAAACCGAAAAACAGTTGCTTTGAGTTTCAATTACGATATCGACGAATTGGAACCGAAACAGCCGAAGAAAGAGGACAATCATTTGGCCAATGGAATGACCAACGGAGAGACGGAAACCGAGTCCTCTTCGGACCAATCGGTGGCATCGGAGCAGTCGAGTCAACTGAACCATATGTTTCAGTCACGGCCTTCGAAGGCAGCCATTCCGGGCACCGCTCGGCCCGCTTCCAACACGCCCTCAATCCCGGACCGGTCGACCAAACCAAAGGATGCGAACGCCAACAAAACGGCCGTCGAATCAAATAACAAACCGAATGATGACTTCGAAAAGTTCAGACTCGCTAAACAAAACGCGATCAACGAAGAGATGATGAGTTACATGAAAGAAGAGTACGACAACACATTGCAAACACTCGAAACCAATATGAAGCTCAAGGACCAGGAGAACGCAGCCCTCAAGACTACTATCCGTCAAATGCTGCCCAAAAAGCCGGCAATCGATGCCAACAAAGCGAGTCCTGTCGTCTCTAATGGAGTGGCGAAGAGTGGCGACAAAAGCAATGGCATCACTATCGATGTGTCTGGAGATGGAGACAAAGAGAATGAGGAGAACAATGGGACACCCATTCGGAACAGCCTTTCAATGAATGGCCAAATCACTAATGAGACCGAAGAGAAGAGAGTGATATCGGGACCCAAGAGTATTAACAAGTCTGCCGGCAGTCTGTCTGTGCCTTCAGGTTTGTCGCGATCGTTGTCGTCGCCAAACATCGCACAGTTGTTGGCCAAACAAGAGGCCGGCAATCGGCATATGAGCGAAAGCATGAGCGACCGAATCGAGGCCAAGGATCTGCTGAACCCATCGCAACCGGCGTTCGACCGAAGCCTTAAGCCTTCGTTCACGAGAGTGTCGTTCAATGACACAAAGCTTCGTGACTTCTGTCCGGTCCACAGCGCCGGCAACTCTATTACCGGTCTCCGCAACCTCGGGAACACCTGTTTTATGAATTCGGTAATCCAATGTCTGCTCAACACCACCGAGTTCTCCAACTTCTTCGCCAAAGGCGTGTTTCACATTAACAAGAGCTCTAAGTTCGGCTCCAATGGCGAACTGGTTATGGAATTGTCGGCTCTGTTCCGAGCGATGGCTTATCCCTCGTCTTATAAGTCGATTTCGCCCAAAGACTTCAAACAAGGTGTCAGTAAACACATCCAGGGCTTCATAGGCTGTGCGCAACAGGACTCGCATGAGTTCCTCGTTATGCTCATCGAGAGACTGCACGCGGACCTCAATGAGTCGACCGCTAAGGACGTGATCGACACTTCGGTCACCGACGACCTGAGTCTGAGTGCGGCCGCAAACAAGTTCTGGAAGGACTATATGAGCAAAAACAAGTCGATCATCACTCAGCTCTTCGAAGGGCTAATCGTGCAAACGTTGACGTGTCTCACGTGCCGCAAGAGTTCCATGTCTTTCGAGGTCTTCAGGTGTCTGTCGCTGCCCCTCACGAACCACAGGACATCACTGAACGAGTGTCTCAACAACTACTTCAAAACGGAGCGCCTCTCGGGTGAGGCCGCCTGGGAGTGCCCCACATGTAAGACCAAACGGGAGGCCGAGAAGAAGATCAATATCTGGAAACTGCCCAAAGTGTTGATCGTCCACCTCAAGAGGTAGGTCTCAGTCGGTCAGCGACGCGACCAGAATTATCCTGTTCTGCTGATTCCAGGTTCTTATACGAAGGCGTGTGGCGCCAGAAGATGCAGACCTACGTCGAGTTCCCGACCGAAGCGCTGAACGTCCCGACGCTGACGAGCGACAGCCGATACACTCTGTACGGAGTGGTCAACCACTACGGGACGCTCGAGGGCGGGCACTACACGGCCTACTCCCGCAACCTCAGCAAATACAAGTGGCACCGCTTCGACGACCAGGAGGTGACGCAGATGAACAGCGCCGACGTGAAGACGCAGGCGGCTTACATCCTCTTCTACATCAACGCCTGACCACTCCTGGCCGGACCAGACCAGAGCCGCACCCGACGGCCGCCAATCATAGCTCACGTATATATTATATTCAGATATATTGTGAATAAATAATTATATTTTTTCGATTCGCTTCGAATCAAAGCATTATTTTTAGTTTGAAGTTTGAAATTAATGTCTAAAGTAAAGAGTTATACATTTTATAGGAACCAAATGAAAAATAAGTCAAAAAGTAATACAAAATGTAATTTAAATAAAAGTCTATTTTAAAGCATTTTATTAATCACTCGAACGTAGTGTTGAACTGAAGACGATATCTATCGGCGACGCCTTCCGAGACCAATGCGGTCTTTGCGGGGTTTACTCGCTTTGACGCGTTTGTCGGCCACAACGTTGAAGAGCGAGTCCTGAGTCACTTCGAACTCCTGTTTCCGTTTACCTCCTTCTGACTTCACTCTCTTCTGCGCCGCGTTGTCCTCCACTTTCATCTCTCGCATCTTCGATGTAATCGTATTCTCTTTGCTCTTCTGTCCACTCTTTGCCGCCGAGTCCTTACTTCGCTTACTGCGAGAGAGCCATTGGTTCTGTTCTTGGCTCAAATTACTGGTTCTTTCCTGCATCGGTTGCTTTGACTTCGCCAGAGGTTTGTCCGAAGGAGAGACCGATCCCATCGAACCATCTTTGCTCTCGTCGTCGATGGCCAGAGAATCGCACTCACAGTCGTCAGCCAACTCCTGACTGGCCTTCTGTTTGCCGCCCGCGTCCGAAGAGTCAGACCCAACGAAGTCTTCGAATTGGGTCTGATTTGTGCGGATCTTGACTTTAACCGAATGGAACGGAGTCTGGACTTCGCCGGCGCTAATGCTAATGGGTTTGCCTTTGAATGTGAAGTGTTCGACGTCTGAGACCATAAAGCCGGGCGGCTCGTAGTCGGCGGGAGTGCCCTCGTAGTACAAGAGCTTCATTGTTAGGAAGCAGTCGTCCGGCAGTTTTTCCAACGCCTGGACCATAATCACCAGCGACCGCAACAGCTTTACGGTGGCGAGTCTCAGCTCACTGCCCACCGACTCGTCGCAACTGAGCTTAGATATGTCGCGTTTGCCGCTCTCCCTAAGAGTGAAACAGTGGTCAATTGTCAATTGTATGGCAATTCAAATCAAATACAAAGTGATGTCCACTTTGTTGGACTCGTAGCTGAACCGAAAACTGTATGCCTCGAGCAGTTCGTTCGGGTCTTCCGGATCGACGTATACGCCGAGAGTGAGCTGTTTGAGGTACTTCTTCTCCATGGCATCGAAGCAGCCCTTCACCCATTGGACGATATGTCTGGCGGTCTGTGTCTCGCACTTCTCGGTCAGAATCCGCAGCTTTAGGTCATCCAACTTTCGGTGGCCATAACAGTCTTCGGGGAAGGCATTCCTCAGGTATAATATGTTGCTGATGGCCACCGCAGTCAAGCGTTTCATATAATTTAGCGATTTTACTTCGGTGTCCACAACGGTTGGGAACAATTGCTGTGTCTTTGAGTGACAGAGATATTGGATTGGATTGCGTCACAAGAAATACTTACTTCAGACATCTGTGCGGTCGCAGTCATTGGTGATCGAGGCAACGGATCGCAACCACCGGGTCAGTGATCACTGGACAGACTGTTCAGCGCAAGTGATGACAACTGTGGCGGTCGAGCGGTCAGAGCCGTAGCGGTGATAGACTGTCGGCTGTCGGACGAGATTCGAATCGCGAGTCGAGTCGAGCGCCAAATCAGTCCAATCGGAGTCAATGGGAGTCAATGGGAGTGACAGTCGTGTGCAGTGAGAGTGAGAGTGACGTCAGACTCGCCTTCGACTGCATTGTCAACAAACAAACACTCGTTGAGAGACTCGCGAAGACATCGCCTGACAGACGGCGAGACACCGGTCGGGCCAATGGGTGCGGAGACCAGTCTCTTCAAGAAGTGTGTGATCGACAGCGAAGTGCAGCACAAATGCAAAGACTACTCGCTCTTCACCGCTAAATACGATTCTCACAAATTCTCGGTCTTTCTCTTCAACGACAATAACTTCGCGTTTGATATAACGGTATTTGTCTTAAGATAATGCCATTGAAGCCATAATTTTAATCAATTGCCTTCGACAGCACTGGAAGACAATAAGACATCCTTTCGTTGTCAAGTACTACGATTGCGGTGTCTTTCGCGGCAAACGCTGTGTTGTGACCGAATGGCTCGAACCGATCCGACCGCTGCTCAGCCGACTCGACAAAGATATGGTGATCAGCGGTCTTCACGACATCGCCAGAGGTTTAGACTTTGTTCACTCGACCTGTCGTTTATCTGTAAATAATCTGAGTTTGGACTCAATCTTCGTCAACCGCTCGGAAGGGACCAACAGTTGGAAAATCGGATCTCTTTTGTGTCTGAGTTCAGTTCAAACTGAGAATAACGAGTTCTCCCGAAGACTGTTGTCTTACCACAACTACTTGGGAACCACCAATACATTGCCGGTCGAAGACCTCGTTTCAGATCGCATTCAGTTCATTCAAAGTATAGATCAGATCCACAGAAGAGATACCTTTGCTTTGGGGTTACTTATCAAACAACTTCTAACAGACATTGAATTGTCTGAAGTTTTGGGATCACTTAGAAGTGAAGTAATAGGAAAACGACCGCAAATGAAGACTGTTTTTAATGATAAACTTTTTGTTGACTCCGATTTCGTTCAAATCAAGTCATTTCTTACAAGTTTTGTCTCCTATAATGAAAACGAGAAGAAAGTATTTTTCGATGGTTTGGTCGAAAGGCTGCGACAGTTGTCCGACAACTTAGTGGTCAGTTTGGTGTCCGTAATCGTCAATTCCCGGCTAATAATGTCCAATTCCGAAGCCCACAACAAACTATTGCCATTCGTTTTAATTCCGGCCAACGATTCCGACGAAGAAATGTTATGCACTTTGACTTCTGGCCAATCAATAAGTTTGCGGCCATTGCTGAAGAAGAAAGTATTCAAGAGTCGAATCATTCCTCTGATATGTAAACTGTATTGCATTCGAGACCTCAGAATCCGTTTATTGCTTCTGCAATATCTGCCAAATTACGCCACTTTCATATCGAAGCCGTGTTTACGTCAACTAATTTTACCGCAAATATTGCTCGCAATGAAGGACTTGAACGACGAGTTGGTGTCTCTGACCTTCAAATCGATATCACTTTTGGTCGACATCTTCGGCGCTTCTGTTGTGTTGGGGCCCAGACTTAAGCTCTTCAACACTGGTATTCCGAAAGTGAACTCTTTGAGTGAAGACTTGAATATAGATTCGCCAAACAGTTCCCGTATTTCGGAGATATTGGTTCTGAACAATAATTTATCCGAAGATAACCAAAGCTATCAGATTGAAGAACAAAATCAATGCAACGGCTATTCAGAGAAGTCTAATATCGAAGTGTCTTCGCTTCCGAGTGATGACAGTTCTCAGACTGATCTCGATTACAATGGCGGAGTGAATGCTGTCTCCAATACAAGCACTTCAAAGGCCGACAATAACTACAAATCGAAAAAATATGCAAACATTAGAAACGATTTAGACATAAAAGAATTGGATTTCAATTTGGATGACAACCAAATCGATGACCTCTTCTCAGATATGGAACCCGTTTTCAAATTCAATAAAAGTAATGTAATTCCAGAAGTATTGGACAGCTTTAAGACGACTTCAAGTATATTCGCGGCCACTGAAGACAACACCGAAGAAATGGGTTGGAATGACCCGGAATGGGACCAGTCGTGGGACAAACAGGAGGATTGAGTGCAATATTAAGTGTCGATATCTTTATTGTAAACCAGAATATTAGCGAATATATAGTCATATAATTTATATTTGGATTGTATTTCAGACAAATCTTATGTTTTATTTTATTTACATTCAATCAAATTATATTACTTTTTGTTGAATTTATCGATTATTTTAAAGCAAATGTCAAAATATATTCAATAAAACAATGAAATAATTCATTCGAGAAAGAAGTCTGGCTTCCAATTGATGAGAAGAGTGTCGACAATAACGAAGAGTTGGATAAACACGAGTTGAAAGCACTG
>JAQGBE010000691.1:0-15575 GCA_034698225.1 Scheloribates latipes | reverse complement strand
ATAGCAGTTGAAACGTCCGAACAGTTATCGAAGAATTCGATAAACAAGTTGTGCATCAAGTCAAGTATTCTTGATAATCTTACTAAAATTTTGGAATAGACTTATACTAGTAATTTTTCGAAACACTTGACTAATATTTTTCCTCACTATCACATGACCACTGGAAGATATAGTGGCACTAAGCACCGTTAACAGATTTGAACTAGCTCATCGGGAAACTGATTAGTGACCATTTTTTGAGTGGTGAGAATAATTAACCGAATAATTATATCCTGTAAAATTGAAGTTCGTAATAGGATCTTATTCATGTGTACATTAGAAAATTACCCATTTAAAGTAGGCTTCAGACTAAATCAGAGGCAACCAACTCAATATGTACACAAGGGTGATTAGGGGGATTCTAAAAATTCAACCTTTGAATTTTTCCGCCACAGATTGAAACAATTGCGACCAGGATTCAATATCACCTCCGGACCCAACATAACAGTGATGTCTGGATACAAATTCGTGTTCAACCAATGGGAACCGCGTTACTTGGGTTTTATCGCTGGCTATCCTTCTTGGATATACAACGAGTGGTTATCAAAGAACGACATTGAAGTTAGAGATGGAGTCAATTGGACGACACATGAGAACTATACACGAAAAGTGCTGTTCGATCCCGAAGGCGACGGCCGACCACGGGTTAAACTTCCGGTTCATGACTTGGCACTCATCCGATTGTCTACTCCAATAAAATCGCGTGCTCTTAATCACAATACAATATGCCATCCAAGAGAATACTACTTCGAGGGCCACAACACATATGCTTTAACTGCCGGATACGGGCAAATGGGAGGCGATATCTACCATAAAAACAAGCAAGCACAGATATCACATCGCAAACTGAATGGATCCAGATATACGACAATATTGGCTCATCGTTCGATAGGAGGATCAGGAGACACGTGCTCTGTAAATATATGTAACAAAATGTCCAAATTTGTGCATTTAATTTCAAGCAAACTCATTTTGCGCTAAATTGCTATGCAAGGCTCTCAAAACACTGTGATAGAATGAGTTCTAGACGATTTCAAGCTCATGTTCAAAAACTTTCAATGAAATTGGGATTGAATTATGAAAATAGAATAATGGATATTTTATAATTCAATTGAGAATGTGTTCGAAATATTTCCCCTCGGTGTTTTTTAATTGCCTGAGGGAAAAATTATTTGCTACCAATGCTCTACCAATGAAATAACATCAAAGGTCTCGTCACAAATGAATTCGAAACTTACCTCCTCAAAAGTATATTAGAAATGTAAACCCATAGAAAATTTTAATTAATTTCAATCGAATGATCACATCTTAATGAACAAAAAATTACATTGTGGCTATATAATATTTTCAATATTTCTAGCAATAAAGGGGGTTAATCTCAATTTTTACGAATTTTCAGTCCTGATTTTTTTTCTTCAATGTAATAGAGCATCCATAGAAAATAATTTTTCCCTCTGGCACTTATGGTCTAACTTTTGAAATAAAAGAGTTTCTAATTGAAAAACTAGTTTTTACTATTAGAAAATAAATTACTTTAGAGTCGAATTTGATCAAGATTAAAAATTATTAATTTTTTTGCATATTTATCATGCGCCTTGGTGCTGTGAACATTTTGTTTATCTCGAATTTTCGATAACTAAAACGGGCTACGAGCTAGAGCTCATATGGACATTTTTTGAGAAGGATCAGTAGTCTGAGCACATGGTACGAGAGTATTGTTGAGTTGTAGTTTCTGAATATGAGCCTCAATTGTTCCATGTTATGACTCTTTAATAAAATTATCATAAAGTCGGTGAAACCAAAGTCGGTTTCCGGCTTAAGACACAGGAGTGATTTCGATATTTTCCGATCTAGGGAATTCTTGGCTGATCCCCTTGGGCGCCCCTGGCTGCAATAATTGATTGAGAACCAGGAAGTGATAAAGTATAAGCTTTTACGATGCCTTGTTTGAGCAGTAGATTAAAAGCTAGTTTATCTTAAGTCGTATCACTAATTCCAGTTAATTATATGAAATAAACTTATTTGTAATTCAATCAATTTTGAGGGCGACTCTGGAGGTCCGGTTTGGCAATTCGTCAATGGAAGGGCAGTCTTGTTGGCGATCACCAGCAATATCTTTGAGGACAACGAGGGCTGTAATGCTATGGGAAAAGCGACATTAGGAGCGAGAGTGTCTTACTATATCGATTGGATCATTTACGTCACAGGTCTGGATGTGCGGCATCTCAATGAGACCGGTCATCACTGGTGGTTCAATGACACCTTCCAGCAAATTATCAATTGAAATATTTTAATTAATCAAGTAAACCAGGTATGCGGAATGGCTCAACCGCTAGGGGAGTAAATTTTGCCTTGCCCATAGCAAACAATGTTAAGGATTTTTGTGGCTCTAGGGGGGGTTTTAGGAGGGGATTTGGTACGTCCAGGAAAAAACGTCACGAGGGCAAATAGGGGCAATTCAGTTAGATTAGATGTTTTTAATCTCGAAATAGCCTAATTTAGCTTAATTTGGCCGATTTAAGCTATAATTAGGCTAAATTAAGCATAAATCTAGTTTATTTACTTTAAATTTAGTTTAAATCCTGTTAAATTTGGAATATCATGGGAAAATCGAAACAAAAGGGACCCTTTTCTATGTCTCGGATACTGTCTAGGGAAGGATTTTCCAAATTTTCGCTTCTAGGGGGGATTTTGGATTTCCCCCTATTCCGCATGTCTGAAGTTAACCCTATTTTATTGAACAAGGAATTTATGGCTTTTAAAATATTAAATTTTTCATTTGAGAGCTTTTTTGTTACTTTCGGTCTCACTCTCGCTATGCAGTGAACAGTGCATACGAAGAGACCAATTCTGCGTTCACTGCTTGCTCTCAATTTTAGAGCAAGCATTGACCGCAGCGTTGGTCCCCTCTTACGCACTGTTCACTGCATAGCCAAAGTGAGACCGAAAGTAACAAAAAAGCTCTCATTTAATCATATGACTGTTTCTCTGCAATAAGGGCTAAGTCAGCTAAGAGTATTCTTAATGAAAGGGCCAACATGTTTAATATATAAGATTATTACAAAATTTAGTTCTACAGTTGTAAATGAGAATGACTTCTTGATTACACTTTCTTCATCGTTATTCGTGTATTCTTCCCTTAATTAAAAAAAATTAAGATAATTATTAAATGCATTTAAAATAATCAAATTATTTTGTCATGTTGATACTTACTGAATTCATAAGGAATTACCTCTGGTTTCGTTTCTACGACAATTTATTCTCTCTATTATGCATTCATTTTGTTCCCGATTTCTCTCTCCAATCTAGATTTAAATTCATTTCCGTCTTTAATAGCAGACAAATCATCTATACAAATTAATTGCTCTGACATCTGGTCAGGCCGCAGGACTAAACCACCAAGATGATGAACAATTAATTGGTTAATGAAAGTACAGAGTAAAATTGCCGAAACATATAAGTCTCTGTACTGAAGAGGAAGATATCGAAAGTTGATTGCCTGCAGAGGAATGAAGAAACAGTCGGCCTATTGTTGGTAAGTAATAGTTAGAAATACTTCGTTACCTAACATTACCATGTTAATTGCCTAGAAATACTCCAATAGCCCCAACAAATTGTCATTGAGAACACAACGAACGCACACTTCGAATGATCATTGCATACAACAACAATTCTTTTGTTCGTTTTGTTCAATTTAAGGCTGAAATATAATAGAATTTTCAGTGTAAGTTCAAATGGAAAATGAATAACTTCAAATAGCCCAACACTTCCAATTAACTAGCTATTCGGCAAAATCATGGGAATAGAAATCTGTTATAGACAGAAAATTGTGTATGATTATGTTTTATTGATTTGATACCAGGTCACTTAACCAGCAAGCACTATAGAAAATGTGTTGATTAACATATGGTATGATAGATGAATCTGAATGAGTAGGTGAACAATATCTGCCAGAATAGTAGTACGAGTCCTATGAGATAGTCTACGGCAGTGGTCGGCCTCTTATGCAAGTGTTTGGTGTCTCCGGTCCGCGCTTTGCGGCCACTGATCGCGTGATCGCTGACTCGTCGCCTGTCGTAAACCCAACCGATTCTGCCGAAGAAGTCAATGAAAATAGTGGTCGGATTGAAGGACTGCTCCCACGAGTGCTCCGATTAGGGTTGCCAACTGCCCTTGATTATCAAGGATTTCCCTTGATTCGGCTGATTTTGGCAAAGTCCTTGATAATGGTAATCAAGGACCACTAGGCGTCCTTGATTCGGTAACTCGATGAGAAATTGAATTAATCAATTGTTTATAAGAATTGTTGATAGAATGATCCCTTTTTGCTATTTGATAAGAATTTTTTGGAACGAATTTGTCGTCTTAATGAAGACGATTTAAAGTAATGACCAGGATTGTATGTCATACTTCAGACAAATATATATCTTGATACTAATTTATTATCAATAGACAAATATGATTATATGAATAAGGGCCTGCAAAGGGGAGATTAGCCCAAAATCCCTCCTGAGTTTGAGGTCGCTAATCCCCGAAAATGGCCGCCGCGCGAAACGCAGTAATTTAAATCCGATTAAAACTTGATTTAAACTGGATTTGGTCACAATTAAGCTTAATTAACGTTAATCTAACTAAATTAACGCCGAAATAGGTCTAAAATCATAAGAACGGCTTAAATCTGACGTTAGTAAACTTAATTTAACTGGATTTAGCCTGAAAATGGCGGCGGCGGCATTTTGTCTATCCCTCCCATGATCGCCCGCTGGCAAAAATTTTTGAAAAATCCCCCCTTTGATTCCCCCTGGGTAGGCATAGGCTTTGCAGGCCCTGATATGAATAAAACCGAGTTTATTTGGACGGTCCTTGATTGGTCCTTGATTTTCACCCAGAATTTCCTTGATTCGGATAATCAGAGTTGGCAACACTAGCTCCGATCCCTTTAAACACATATGCAATTGAAACCCATGTATGTACAGTCATTAACTTGAAGCCTTGCAGATTTTAAGGTGCAAACTGTTTTAGTCCAATTGAAAACTCATTGGTTCAGAATAAGAATCTGCCAGGCTTTAAGTTAACTACTGTACAGTCATTAACTTAAAGCCTTGTATAATAGATTCTAAGATTCAAACTGATTGAGTCTCATAGAAAAGTCATTGGTTCAGAATAATATTGAAGGCTAGCAGAATAAGAATCTGCTAGCCTTTTAGTTAACTACTGTACTCGATTAATTGATTTTTTGATTATGTTAGATAAATTTGTGCTTAATATTAACTGATAGATTGAATAGACATGTTCTCAATAGACTTTAATTTTCTCTATTATAAACGAAATTTTTTTAAATACCAAAATAAGATACTATGTTTCAGATAAGATATTATAAATCGCTTATTAAATGAATTTAATTTATCTCAACACTTCTCTAAGAACAAGAGTATATCGAGAGTGAACGAAGTATTGAATTGTGCATGATCATTGAATTTTATTGAGTTGTAACAGAACTGTCCAATATCTTGGTTATAATAATATTTTGATAAACGTATTGTATGATAGATTAATCTAATATTATTCATTGATTTAATTGTTTCAATTAGTTTTCGAATTATCAAGAATGTCATTCATTTGGATTAAGCGAATCGTTTTTCTAATTGCCATGGGATGCGCTCTGAGTGACAGTCAACAAAATGTTAAGGTATTAAATTAATACTATTAATTGAATTATTGGCTTAAGTCATATGTAATGGCCATGTCAAGATTTTGAAGAAAATACAACTAGATCATACTTAAATGATATCTAAATTTGAAGTGTGTACACTGGCGCACATTATGGAGTGAAAAAAATTTTACCGAACCAACTGGCCAGACCGTGAGGAGCTCCCGAAGTTACCGAAGCTTATCGTATCTCAGTAACCATTGAGAGTTGAAAGCTGATTTTTACATATGATGTTCAGCTTTATGAGAGAAGCAACTGACCAAATTTTCCGAGCAAAATTTTGGTAATTTGGCAATTTTTCGTTTGCCGATTGTGGCCACACTAGTAGACCAAGGTCAACCAAAATTTGTTCAGTTGCTTCTCTCATATACCTGGACATCACATGTAAAAATCAGCTTTCAACTCTCAATGTTTACCGAGATACGATAAGCTTCGGTAACTTCGGGAGCTTCTCACAGTCTGGCCAGTTGGTTCGGTAAATATTTTTCACTCCATAATGTGCGCCAGTGTACACACTTCAAATTGAGATATCATTTAAGTATGATCTAGTTGTATCTTCTTCAAAATCTTGACATGGCCATTACATATGACTTAGCCCAATAAATTGATAAACACATTTATCAAATTAGTGTTGAATCGTAAGATTGCGATAGCTTAATAACATTTCATATTCAATACTTTAGAACCAGGCCTGCCAAGAGGAATTAGCCCAAAACCCCCCTGTTATCGAAAAACTCAAAAAATCCCTCTAAGTTCGAGATCGCTAATCCCCGGAAAAGCTAATTCAAACCAAATTTACCCATATTTAAGCTTAATTAATGTTAATTTAACTGAATTAACGCCGAAATGGGCCTAAAATCGAAAGAACCGCTTAAATTGCAGGTAAAAGCTCAAGTTAACTTGATTTAGCTGAAAAATGGCAGCGGCCAGCATTTTGTCTATCCCTCCCCTGATCCCCCTGGCGAAAACTTCCCCATAATCTTCATCCTGTGTAGGCATAGGCTTGGCAGGCGCTGTTATTGAAGATCAATTGAGCAATTCTTGTTTAACTATGATAACATTTAAATGATATTAATCATGAAAAACTGTGAACTTTATTTTCAAGTAAACAAAGTCAACCTTGATTCATTGATTTAGCTTAATTTTTGCTGAATGTTTGCTGATTACCGATTGATTTACAGAGTGCAAAGTATTGAATTATGCTTGATCATTGCATTTTATTGATTAACATCCGGACTAGCAAGATGTTGATTATATCTGTAGATTAACATATAGTATGATACAATTGTGAGCAAAAGTAATTTGCGTTTTGTTAAATCAGCTTAATTTTGATCTAGATCAATAGTTGCAATCTTTGGCTAACCTTTAATAAATTCAGTCGATTGTTTATATTCTTGGAAACAATTTAAACTATGATTTGAAATCAGATGTCATCACTGGTCAGAGAGCGGCCAGACTTTCGTTCGGGAGTAGTGAGCAAAAGTAATTTGCTCTAACGTATTGAGCATTGGGTGGTTTAGCTGGGTAGAGTCACAATGGTAAGAGATAGGCATATGGTTATCAGGTGATTCAGCTAGCTATTTTGATTGTAAACAAATGTGTAGACAAACATTTTTGTCTAAAACATACGGATAATGTAGATAGGTACTATGGTAAGTTTTGTTGCAAATGCTTCCCATAGAAGACAATGTAAATATTAACCCTCGAAACTTACCATTTGTTGCTCACAATTGTAGATGATTCTGATGAAGTAGGTGAACAATAGCGGCCAGAATAGTAGTACGAGTCCTATGAGATAGTCTACAGCAGTGGTCAGCCTCTTATGCAAGTGTTCGGTGTCTCCGGTCCGCGCTTTGCGGCCACTGATCACGTGATCGCTGACTCGTCGCCTGTCGTAAACCCAACCGATTCTGGCGAAGAAGTCAATGAAAATAGTGGTCGGATTGAAGGACTGCTCCCACGAGTGCTCCGATCCCTGATAGTCGTGAGGAAAGGTGTGGTGATAGTTGTGGTGACCGCCACCTATCAAATTGATAACGAGATAAGTTTGAATGCAATACCCAGACAATTTACATGTAATGAACTAGAATTATTGCAGTTTTATCCATTGAACAAGAACAGCATACTTGTATCGATAATTTCATTCACGTTATGCCCTACTGCTACTTTTATTTGTTCAAACATTAGAATATTGCAATACATACCGACAGCAAGATAAATGAGAAGGGGATTGTCCACCGGGTCTATGCTCTTGTCTATCGGTCGGTAGCCATGCTTATGTGTGATAGAGTTGATAAGCCAGGTGCAGTGCAGTAGCAGCACATAGAACAGGACATTCACTGCAATCATGTATAGCCAGCCCAGTGGCACAATTCCCTATTGTCAATTGTTATCATGGCAAAAATTAATTTTCAAAAATCACGACAATATCATTAGTTGCAAGATAAATCAAATTTTTAGCAAAAAATCTATTAGATTAATAAATTGCGAATGATATAAAATGGTTCAATCATTTACTGGCAGACTTGAACAAAATATATCAAGATAATTATCATCAAGGTATAAATTGCACTGCATATAGAGTGATCAGACGTTCTTAAATTTTAAGAACTGTTCTTAAATTAAGCAATTTGTTCTTATTTATTTTGAAAACACTTCCATAGAAATACATTAGCCGCTCTTAATTCCTTGGTCAAAATATTCCGGCCGATACGGAATCTACCCCACCCCACCCCACCCCACCCCACCCCACCCCACCCCACCCCACCCCACCCCGCCCCACCACATCTCACCCCACTCCATTGAATTAGCATTACCCCACCCCACCCCACCACATCTCACCCCATTTAAATGAAAACGGGATGAGCTAGCTCAATTCTGTAAATTGTATAAGAAACTTCATTCATTCTAGTTTTATAAAAACTTTGAAAGATTTCACTGTAAAATAATTATCTATGAAATATTGGAGCAAACGCAAAGGTCCAATTTCTGAGCCACCTGGTGGGGGGTCAAAAAATTTTAAGTTGTAATTCTGTGGATCATGTAGAGTTCTATTATATAAGATGGTTTCATAAGAATCGTACCATTGGTTGACGAGGAAAAACGAATATTCTTTAAACCCAATTTGGTTTTCAAGCAATTTCACGCTAAATCTTTGAATGATTTCAATTCTCAATCCCATCTTTTAAATTGATAAGAAACCTGGACCTTTTTGCTTGCTCCAATATTTCATAGATACCAAGTTCATATTTAAATCGTTCAAAGTTTACATAAAACTAGAATAAATTAGGTTTCTTATGCAATTTACAGAGTTAAGCTAGCTTATACCGTTTTCATTTAAATGGGGTGAGATGTGGTGGGGTGGGGTAATGCTAATTCAATGGAGTGGGGTGAGATGTGGTGGGGTGGGGTGGGGTAATGCTAATTCAATGGAGTGGGGTGAGATGTGGTGGGGTAGGGTGGGGTAGTGCTAATTCAATGGAGTGGGGTGAGATGTGGTGGGGTGGGGTGCGACCAAATTGTGATTAAAGACAATTTCATTAGACCACGATTAGAAGAGGGTGGGTTGGCAAGGGAGGCATTCGTGTTCTATTAGTCAAACCAAAATGAAATTTAGTTTTTTATGTTGTGACGGTAAGTGTGATGACTCGATGGTTTGACTTATGTATCCTCAAGAGTTGTAGAATAATAGCTGTCTATTAAATTTATTAGCTTTCCATTGCATGAAATTTTCAAAATTGAATCAGTTTGCATATGAATCAAACAATTTTCAGAGTTTAATGCAATGGAAAGTTGATAAACTTTAATTAACAGCCGTCAATCTATAGCTCTTGAGGATACATAAGTCAAATCATCGAGTCATCGAGTCAAAAATTGTCTAGCGTTTTTGGTTTTCGAGGTATATACTGTAAATGAATTATTTTAAAAGTTTTTGTCCATTATCTTGAAAATTATTTGAGAAGTTTTTTCTTAAATCCGGTCTCACTCGAGCTATGCATTGAACAGTGCGTGCGAAGGGACCAACGCTGCGCTCAATGCTTGCTCTAAAATGAGCGCAGCGTTGGTCCCTTTGTACGCACTGTTTAATGTATAGCCAGAGTGAGACCGGATTTAAGAAAAAGCTTCTCATTTGTGCTATCAAATTTTTACATTCATTTTCGTGATCAGCACCTTCGAAAACATAAGATAAGAATGTAAAATTACTTTTCATACAAAAAATTAATTTAAACAGGAATTACGTCATTGCGCCCCCTAGTATGTGAAAATACTTTTCACTCATCTTTTTTATATTTTACATTACAATGCGTCAATTGAAACTCATTTCAACGTAATTTATAGCAAAAGTAGCAAAATTTTTGTCGCCCCCTAGCGGTCACAGAAAATTAGTCGCAATTTCATACTTAGCCAAAATATGTCTCATGACAATATCTTTAGGCCATGAAAATTCTTGTCCAATTTCGATATGGACCACGGTCATCTAGCGGCTCAGAGGCCGAATTTCTGCCAACGACCTAATGCTGAAAAATCTGACGTTTTAATTTATTTAATAAACGCGTTGATTTTCATAATATTCTAGATTCAGTTGCAGGACATCATGGGTCATCGAAGAAAAATATAATTTTGAAAATCGGAGTCACAATGTTAAATTTGGGCTTATCGGCTATTGATCTTTAATTTTGGTTTGATACTACACTACTGCCAATACTGCCCTCGCATAAATGGTAGTCCTTAAAAACCTCGCTACCTCGTTACCTCGCCACCTCGCCACATCGCCACAACGCCAACATCGCCACATCGCCTGCCTCGCACATTGTGATGTAAAATAGCCAAAAAATTAGTGAAAACTATTTTTACCTGCTAGGGGGCGCAATAACGTAATTTAGTTTTTGAATAATTTTTATATGAAAATTAAATTCAAATTATTATCTTGGGTGCAGATCACGAATATGAAAGTGAAACTTGTCCAACATTTTTAGTTTTTGATATATTTTAATATATGCTATAAATTGATAATTTACAAAGTTTTTCCCATTAACTTAAAAATTTATTATGCCATCGAGTTTTCACCTTCATATTCGTGATCAGCATTCTCGAAAACATAAGATAATAATTTAAATTTGATTTTCATATAAAAATTATTTAAAACATAAATTACGTTATTGCGCCCCCTAGCAGGTGAAAATAGTTTTCACTCATTTTTTGACTATTTTACATCACAATGTGCGAGGCAAACGATGTGGCCATGTTGGCGATGTGGCGAGGTAGCGAGGTTTTTGAGGACTACACGCTTAAAGTCAATGTAGATGTCAGACATAATATTGGACCCTTTCGAGCTTTACCTGTGATCCACATCGAAATGCCTTGAGATCCGGCTGAAAATTATCTTGTTATTTGATTCGTGTTAGAAATAATTGATCATGGATTGAATAGGTCTAGTTCAATTGATCGAAAATCGAATTGACCGAAAAACTTGATTTACTTTGAATTATGATTAGAATCCATAATTCAGGGCAAAACCAAGAAATATATTATCTCGGCTTCTGAACTAATTTCTAAAGATGATATTTCAACTAATATAATCATCCTAGGTTAATTTCATAATAAGATTTTTTGGCCAATTGAATGCGGACCGAAATGAGTGCATATCAGACTTGACAGCTCATTTTTGCCCAGCCATGGATATTGTCTGATATTTATCAAATTTAATAACAATTGAGCTGGCTAATTATTTGCATATAAAAACAAATAGATTTATCGTTTCAGACTAGTATCTAGTAGAATCTAACGTATTACTTATTGTTCTCAACAGACCAAAGTATCTATGCTCAAACTCTTGGCGTTGGGTCGTGCTGCACAACTTGGACAGCTTTACAACGCTCGAACCGACGAATTTATTGGATTGTTCATCAACAACGATAAATTTCCAAAGGAAGCGATTGCATACACTGATATGATGGATTCAAAGGTGGTTTTAACGATGGACAACACGTTTAAAGGCAAATTTGAAAATATTGATCTCTCAGCACATCTTAAACTAAGTGTACTGGGTGGATTTTTCAAGCTTGATGGTTCAGCCCAATATTTTAAAGACATGAAGACGAGTGCCAAGAGTGCAAAGGCGACGCTCATCTATAACTTCGTTACTCAAAACGAACAGTTAATGATAACACACAAAAAGGTTTTTCCAGTTATCAATGACATAGTACTCAATCGATTTGATGCCACGCATGCAGTGGTGGAAAGAATATTCGGAGGAAAGGTATTTATCTCGGTGGAGGACATCAATAACAATAATACAGATGTGCTGAAAGTCGAGGGCAATTTGAAAATCAAAATGAAAGAAGTCTTTTCCACGGCTATCAGTGGTGGAGCCGCTGTAAACATAAGTGATGCCACGAAGAAAGAACTGAACAGTTTTCGCTTCCAAATGTACAGCGATTTAGTGCCCAAGATTATGCCTAACTCATTAATCAGTGCAGTAGAACTGATGAAGAATTCCTCGGCCCTACTGCTGGAATCAAATGATGGCAAAGGAAAGCCAATCGAATACACTTTAATACCATTGACTGCTCTGAGAACTCTGTGGGATATCCAATCACAAGCAGAGACCATCACTGATGAGATTGATAAGAAAACAATCACCAGTTCAGTCAAATTGTTTGATACGAACAACAAATGGGAGCAAATATTGAATGATCTCGTCGATGATGTGAACCGACTCGAGCCCTACATTGGCAGCGATAAAGTGGAAGCGATCAATGACCTCAAACACAATTTCGAGATTCACCAAGCTGAAGTACAGAGCAATTTCAGTAAATATCTGCGCTACGTAAAGGCCGGTGAACAGCCCGTGGCTATTCTCAACGAGGTCATTGTTAACGCTTCAAAGTGCGAATACTCGTGACAAACAGTCAGCAAAATGGATCTGAATAAGTACAGACAGAAAATGTCGTTCGTCAGAACACTAATAGACAACAAAATCAATTTGCTAAGTAAGAACAAACCGTTATCCACGATATTCTTTGAGAATTATAACAAAGACATTTGCATTTGGTTTTTCAATTACTCCTCAAATATGGCCGATCAGTCACTCTATCAGTTCTGACATATGATTGACAATCAGATGCCTAACGACACAAACAATTTCTTTCTCGCCGTTAATTATGATTTATTGAACGATTTGAATTTGACATCCACTGAGATGACAAACAAATTGAATTTGTACAGAAATGGCCAAAAAGTGGAAGATAATTGTGAATCAATTTCTGAGCAGATCGATAAAATCGATTCAGAACTTGGTGCAGTGAAAGAGATCAAAAACCAAATGACTGATTTGCAAACAGATATCACAAACCAACTTGCAATAATCGAACGAAACCTGTTATCAACGAACTATATTTACACTCAATTACCCGACCAACCAGAACCACGTGAATTGTGGCAAAGTTATTCATGGATCGAGATAACCTCACAATATGCTGGATTATTTTTTTCGAGCCGAGGGCAATGGGTCATTGTCATTTGGTGAAATACAAGAAGAATTCATACCGAGCGAAAGAATATATAATCTCTTTAATTGGAATTTTCCTTATACTAGGCGTAGTCATAATGAATACGATTCGAAAGATCAATTTGAGAGATATTCCGCTACGTTTGCTACTGGAACAAATCCAAAAGAAAAGCAAGACACGATATATTTGACATTTGTCGGAGAGAAAATCAACGGCGAAGTTAGACCCAGAAATATGGCCATTCGTATTTGGAAAAGAATTTGATCACAATCCCGAAATTTGTAAATAATCATGAAAATAACTGTTACAGTAAATTTTTTTATATCGGCACATAGTTAGGACCAAGATTTTTGCCATGTCCACATATATAGTGTGCACTTATGAAAAATTTCGTCATAAAAAATTAAAAAAAATTCGAATTTTCACTACAAAATTGAGGTTTTTCTACAGTTGATTATACAAAAAGGGTAAATACAATAAAATATAATGAATTATTTAAACTTTTAGCATAAATAAGTTATGAAATACTCGAAGCGAGCTTCGAATCAAAAATTATCAGATAATTTTTTAAGAAAAATGCTTGAAAATATTGCTCTGAAATCGAATTTTTCATAGATTTTCACGGAAATTTCTAGAAAATATCAAGTGCACATAAATAATTTGCACTCCGCTCATAGAATAGCATTAGTCCCGATTCGGGACTGAACAGTTCATGTGCAAATAGCTAAATGTGCGCCTATAAGATGTGCGGAAATAAAGAATTTACTGTATATCACTCACGAAAGATAAGAAGCCGAAAAATCATTAAAAACTCCATTTATCGATTTCTTTTCAATTATTCTAGATATCAACTTGATTGTTTTTCCAAAAATGTTAATATGTGTGCTTTACATATGAAGGGCAGAGGCGAGTAATCTACGTCAAATTTCTACTCTCCTTTAGTGCTGTGGATAAAGAGCGTTCACTGCATAGCATTGACATACAGCGCAAGTCTATTATCCACAGCACAGCTTGTGAGTAAAATTTTGACGTTGTTAACTCGCCTCTGCCTTTCATATAGTTAATCTAAATAATTAATTAGTCACTATTTCGTTTCTCTACAGGGTGGCGATCACATTTCTCACCAAAATGAATTATCATCGATATTTAAACAAAGAAAAGCGCGATCAAGACTAAACAAATTTTAAAAATAAATGTCATCAATCTGCTATTCAAAAAGATTCTGGTTGAAATTTTTGTCTCTCTTCTATTGCCATGATAAATTATTCCGTGAAATTCGAATTCAGCATTCAACATGATGAAATTACTATTTTCCATCTGGATAAAATTGCAATTTTCATGTCAAAATAATGAGAATTATTCAATATATGATATTCCTATTTTAAAATTAAGAATAATTCATTTTGAAAATTTTCTCCATTATGGCTCCCACAGAGCCGTTTTGGGGTCCATTTGGGCTCCATTTGGGGTTGGAAATTAAATTCGAATAGAAACTTTACAAGAGAAATTTGATGAAACATATTGATGATATTCGATACTCATAATGAGGAAGAATTGATCGCTAGTAAAGTAAACGAGAAAATTTATCACAGTCAATCCCAGTTTTGAGAAATAAGTAGGAAACAGTAGGGAGAAATCTGATCGCCACCCTGTATTGATCGGTAATACTGTTGTGCTTAGTCGTTCGCAACCAAAAGCTTCCCTACCAAATGCTCCCCTAAGAAAAGCACCCCAAAATAATTATTTAACTAATTGACCAGTTTTAGCAAGGTAAACCCCAATTAATAGAGTTAAATATCATGCACATTACTCGCCACAACCGGAACAAACCGCTATACTGTCAAAGGCCCTGATGTAACTATAGCTTATCACAATTTATCTCGGTTACTTCTCAATTGTGCTTATTTTCACCTTGATTGTTTTGCTCAAAGTGTAAAATGCTTGCGATTGGTCAATCAGTGTGAGCTAGTTCATCTAAATAAATAATTAGTTGACTATTTGGTGTCTCAATAGATTGGTAATAGTGTTGTTTTATCATTTTCACCATGGGCAATTATCATTGTAAGGATAAAACTGATTGATTAGTTGTAGACACTATTGATTTTTATAATTAGTTGACTTAACTATCGATTAGAGGTGTTTTAAAACAGCCCATTAAAAATGAACCTGATAGTGATAAGCACTTGTAAGAATATCTTACACAATGTCCAAGTTAGATTTCGCCGAATACTTCGGTAATGTAGACTTTCGGAGACTCACCGCCTCCTTCGTCAGCAACTGTTTCACTAATGAGTGAAACGGCTTTTGGTTGGGAA
>JAQGBE010000690.1:0-15590 GCA_034698225.1 Scheloribates latipes | reverse complement strand
GAGTGGCAACTGGAAGGGTACCCCTCAAGATAGATAGAACCGGTGGTTATCTTGCAATCTGTTGAAACAACTTCTCATTCAGGCTATCCTTGAACCTAATCAGATGTGTTGGGAATAACACTCGAAAAGCCATTCGATTGGTGTTTCCGTGAGAGACAAACCATAGGAAAAAATAACATTCGAAGTGATGAATGAATGAAAGCGAGAATGTCTTCAATTTGTAAACTGTTCGGAGCCTACAGAAAGTGCAATCACTTCGTCAACTGTTCTCTGAGATACCACACAATAAGTGGTGTTTACGGCTATAGACCGCAACCAAACAGAGCCAGCGGTGATGTGTCTGACGCCAGACAGAGGCCTGAAGTCGATCCTCGAGTTTATCAATTAGTTAATGCATTTCGAAGAAGAGGTCATCTGTTAAGCCGTTTGGATCCGCTCGGACTCACGCCTCCCGAGACCAGCGAAGCCCTCGAAATAGACGTCAATGAGTTTGCAACTAATGAGTCGGCTATTGATCCGAAGACAGTGGTTAACATCGATCGCCAAGAATGCAAAATCAGTGAAATGTTTGCATCTCTTCATGAGATCTATTGCGGAAACGCGAGCATTGAGTTCATGCACTTGACTGATGCCAACGAACGCGTTTGGGTCGCAAACAAATGGGAAGAACTTCTTTCAGACACCTCTCGGTTGAGTAGTGCCGACAGAAAGCGTTTGGCAACAGATTTGCTTAAATCAGAACTTTTTGATCAATTTGTCGCCAAAAAGTTCCAATCCGTCAAACGATACGGCGGTGAAGGAGCGGAGACAATGATCACGTTCTTCGAGCACATCTTCCAAGAGAGCGTTCACCACAACATCTCTGACATCGTGATAGGGATGCCTCACAGGGGAAGACTCAATCTGCTCGCTAACTCTCTCCAATACCCACCCGTAATGTTGTTCCAGAAAATGTTAGGCAAACCCGAGTTTGACTTAAATCAGGCGAAAGGCGTGACCGGAGATGTGTTGTCGCATATGTTCACATCGATCGACAGACAGGTCGGCGACGGATCGGTTCACATCATGCTATTGCCCAACCCGTCCCACTTGGAAGCCATCAGTCCCGTGGTGTGTGGCAAAGCCCGCGGCAAAGCCATGAGCAAGGCCATCGGGCCGTACGGACCTTCCAATGAGGTGTCGCCTGTGCTCGGCATCCAAGTGCACGGCGACGCGGCCTTCACTGGCCAGGGCATCATAATGGAGACCCTGGCCATGTTCAATGTGCCGCACTTCACGGTCGACGGTTCCATTCACTTGATAGTCAACAACCAAATCGGTTACACAACTCCCGGACAGATAACTCACGGCAGGTCTTCGCGCTATTGCAGTGATATTCTCAAAGCATACGACTGTCCGATAGTTCACGTGAACGGCGAAGACCCGGAGAGTGTGGTGAAGGCGACACAGTTTGCCCTCGAGTACAGACAGCGGTTCGGCAAAGACATTGGCGTCGACTTAGTGTGCTATCGGCAGTGGGGACACAACGAGTTGGACGACCCGACGTTCACTAATCCTCTTATGTACTCAAGAATAAGAGCTCGCGATATGACTATTCCTCAGAAGTACGCCAATCAAGTGCTGAGCGGCGAAGAGAAGGCTTTGGCAGTCAATCAATACTCAACTCTTCTCAACAAACACTTCGAAGACGTTAATCACAACAAAACGATTAATACTAATTTCAAAGGCCTCTGGAGTCACATAAGCCAGGCATCCAGTGATTGCATAACCCGTTGGGACACAAGTGTCGACCGCAACCTCTTGTCCTATATCTGCCAGAAGTCAACACAAGTTCCACAAGACTTCGCTCTTCACTCCAATTTGACTAAAATCCTCAGCGAAAGGCTTAAACGGGTTTTAGAAGGACTACGAATCGATTGGGCGACCGCTGAGGCGCTCGCCTTCGGCTCTCTTCTGTACCAGGGATTCAATGTCAGGCTATCGGGTCAGGACGTGGGCAGAGGTATAGCAAACCATTTGTTTTGAGTCTTTTGTCGGCTAACAATCGCTTGACTAACAATCGTGGTCTTAATTGAAGGCACGTTCAGTCAGAGACATGCGATGCTCGTCGACCAGACCAGTGGTGACACTTACGTCCCTTTGAATCGCTTGACTGACACTCAGAACGGGTTCATCGAAGTCTGTAATTCGATTCTCAGCGAAGAAGCAGTTCTGGTATTGACTCGATTTGATCGCATAATACCTCATTTGTAATCGTGTTCTGACGGACAGGGCTTTGAGTACGGATTCAGTTTAGACAATCCCAACAATTTAGTCATATGGGAGGCACAGTTCGGCGACTTCTTCAACGGCGCCCAGATTATCTTCGATACGTTTCTATCCTCAGGAGAAGCCAAATGGGGTCTTTCGTCGGCGATGACTATACTTCTGCCTCATGGCTATGAAGGCGCAGGTAATTGGAATACGAATTGATTGCAAGAACTAATGTGATTGCTTTCAAAGGCCCCGAACATTCCTCGTGTCGTATCGAAAGGTGGCTCCAAATGACAGACTCCAAAGAGAGTGCCATTGACTCGGATCACGTGAACTGGTCGGTGGCCAACCCGTCCACTCCTGCCCAGTATTTCCATTTACTTCGGCGGCAAATGATCCGCGACTACCGGAAGCCGTTGATAGCGATCACACCGAAGATTTTGTTGAGACACCCGTCGTGTGTCTCAACGATAGACGAGTTCACAAACTCTTCGTATTTCAAACCAGTATTAAGTGATCCGAAAGTGATTAATGAATCGGAGGTCAAAAGAGTTATATTCTGTTCGGGAAAACACTTCTACACACTTATGAAGGAAAGGGATGACAAAGGCATTAAGAATGTGGTTCTAATCAGGATAGAAGAGTTGTGTCCATTCCCTGCCGAAGAGGTGTCCAAACAGATCGCCAAATACAAGTCAGCCAAAGGTCTGAGACATTGATCTCGCGTCTGATGTGCGACAATAAGCCAATTGACTGTTTGTTCCTGATTACAGACTGGGTCTGGAGCCAAGAGGAGCACCAGAATATGGGCGCCTGGAGTTTCGTGAGGACTCGTTTCCAGGATATACTCAATTGCAAGGTAATTGAATCAAATGGTAATCCACTTAATCGTGCGAATAATGACAATGACATGCAATCACAGCTCCGATATGTGGGTCGACCGACGCTCTGCACGCCTGCCGTCGGTATCGGACAACTGCACAGAGCAGAGGCCGAAGAGATCGTCGCAAACACTTTCAAAGGACTGCCAAACGCGTGACAACTCATCGACCGATCGATTAGTAGACAAATAGTCGAATAAATTGGAAATCATTTTTGTAAAAATTGCTGATTTAATGACTAAAATTAGTTTTAATTCAATTATATAAATGATTAACAATTTTCTTACTGTCAAACGGTTTGCCATTACTTTACATATTTATTATTGTTTTTAATGATTATGTTCTTTGCATTTGAAATGTTTGTTACATTTGTTTTAACTTTATTTTTGTCGAATAACTATTTTTAAAGAGAAAAACATTTTTTAATCACTATATTAAATGATTTGAACGTTTGGAATGCATTAACGAATGCAATCATTTGTAGGTTTTTCGATGTATTCAAATAGTAAAACAATAAATGATATAATAATGGCTTACGTTTTGCTTTCGGGCTATAAATCAATAAAACTTAAACTTTTTGCTTATAATACAATTCTCGAGAACCCATTCGAATAGAAAAACCGATATTTGAAATAATTGTGATTTTTGAGCAAAAAATGGGACGAAATAACTCGTCGTTTAAGAATTGATTTTTACAAATAAAGTGAATGGCATTTGAGGAGCAGTTATGACAACATCACAGAAGAGCTCCACTTCTGGCGAAACAATTAGTGGTCAATAAACCGATTGATTTTTCGCTTATCATTAGGTTTTGTATCGTTTTGTTCCAAGAGTTTTGTCGGACTCGTAATTAATCGGAAATATATTACAAAAAGAATAAATACTAATCAAAAAATCCAAAGAGTTTTATATATCGTTCACAAAAGTGCATTCAAATTGTGCAAAATGTTTGTTGTGATTGGCCTCTACTGGAGCCTCCATTGGCGCGTCGAATGGCACTCAATGGCCACAATAATTATCATTCACTCGATTCGCTGTGTCTTATAGTCAGAAAGAGTTCCGGCATTTCTTAAAATACAATCGACGGACAGTTTTTTTGTGTTATATAAATAAAATTTTAAATTCAATTAATTGAAAATATAAATTAATTAATTAATTCTTAAAATTGGTTAATATTTCAGTCGATTAATGAAGAAATGAAATGTTATATTAAATAATTTAAAGTCCAAAGAAATAATAATAATAAACGAGTTTTAACTCTAATAAGAACTGAAGTTATACTTTGGCTTCAAATCAAGACTCGGATTGTCTTCGGAAGGCTTTTGTCTATTTATATCTTCGATAGATTACATGCTTTTGAGTGAAAGTTAGAGAAACTGATCGTTAATTTAAATAATCGTTCGTTTGAGTGGTTTTTGCTCGAAATGAAACGAAGATTTGTAGAGAAGTGTTCTCTGGGAGAAGTGTTGGCACAAATGGAGGAGCGATTAGTGTTAATGGCATATCAATTGTTGTTTGAAAGGATGTGCCCAATGGTTATGGCAATGGGTATGAGATACGAGAGACAGAGTGCGAGACTTAGAGCAGAACGGCATCAGAGCTGTCATAGGAGTAGACTCTGGCGTCTGTGCCGACCATTTAGGGCTATAGAGAGGAAAGATAACAGGAATGCCGATAAGAATGAGTGCTCAAGTGTTTGGTCGAATGGGAGGTGTGGGACACCGCCGCACCTGAGTTCGGGAATGTCGACCGACTGCCCGGATCGCGGCTCAAATGGATGGCCGGCACTGAGAACACTGAGTCCGTGTCCGACAACTGATGTATTTGTGGCCCTAAAGCGTGGAAGTAGTGGTGTCTCATCGACTCGTTGGCCGTCATCCGCGCCTTCGGCTCGTACTGTAATCATAGCAGTCATATCACCAATAAATACAGAGCTATTAATTAGGCCGCGATTGCACTCAATTAGCGTCTCCTCTACGCCACTACTCGACTATCGCCTTCAGTCTAGTCTCTCAATGATGTAATAAAATGTATAATTAAGTGCAATCATTAGCTAATAAATGCCAATTACGGCGCTGTTTTGTGAACTAATTTCACACTAACACTAATCAATACATCAATAGATTGAGTCAATAATTCTTACCCTTAGGAATCGCATTAAGAGATCCATTCCCTCGGAGTCGAGACGCGGCACACGAGTGAAGAGCGATTCCGACTGATATATAGGGAATTTGAATGATAGGAACTCTTCTCTTTTGGTGATCCCTTTCCACTTGCGTTCTGTAGGAGTGCCCAGTGTTCGGAATATTAAATGTAATTCATCCTCGACTGTCGACCCGGGAAACAGTGGTCGACCGCTGGCCATCTCGAAGAAGATGCAGCCGACGCCCCACATGTCTATAGAGGTGTTGTATTCGGTTGAGCCTAAGAGCACGTCCGGTGGTCTGTACCACAGTGTGACCACTTCGTTGGAATAGGTCTTTGTTGGCACTGCAGGCGAATGAGACAACCAGTGTTGACACCAGTGCGGCACCAATGAGGTCATACCTGATTTAGCTCGGGCTAAACCAAAGTCGGCTAACTTTAGTTCTCCCCTCTCATTGATGAGCAGATTTTGTGGCTTCAAATCCCTGTGAAGTATCCGTCTCTTATGGCAATAGTTGAGACCTCGCAACAGTTGAAACAAGAATATCTGTTTGTGTTTGGTTAAGAATAAGAGAATCATAACATTAAACAAACGGAAGTATAAATGAAGCGAACGGTGAAATCGATAAATACCTTAACGTTATTCATATTCATAATGTTATTGCAGTCATCCATATATTGCTTTAAATCTTTTTCCTAGTAATCAGATATCAAAATATTTACATTAATTTAGAACAAATCATAGAATTTTGAGCTCAACTGACCAGATATTCGAACACAAGGGTCAGAGACTTGTCGGTGTGGACTATGTCGTGAAGTGTGACAATATTGTTGTGGCGGAGGTCGCGAAGAAGTGACACTATAGACCAGAAGCGAAGAGAGAAATCCAATTATTGCTTAACCCAGTAATGTTTGATTGATATTCAACGCCTTAATAGCGTTGTTTGGTTTCATGTCATGAATCATAAGTCTAACCGAAAACAGAGAAGACTATACTTTCCGACAATCAATGTTTGCTTAATTCCCGGCTATAAACACACGAAAACAAGGAATTCGAGCGAAACGTAAACTAATGTTAGCCTCAAATCCTATAATAATCCAATAAATTGTGTTTTTTGATGAAAATTTCATTCATCTGAACGAAAGAACAGTAATTTGATGTAATTCAATGACATATACAGTGTATAAGTAGTGAAAGCATTAGACAATAAGTTTACGATAACGACAACTGAATTCGGTATCAATTATGATGTGAGAGCCTAACCATAAGTCCAACCAAAGATATGAGATTCGTTGATATCCTAACCATTATTTATCGTCTAATTTCCAACTTATTTAATAAGAAACCCCTTAAGTCTAGACTCGAAATGTCTTTCCATAAAATTGGGCCAAAAATGACAAAATGTGTTATTTTTGAAGTCGATTCTCATTTTTGCCATTAATGCCAAATAAAGAAACTCTGGTTCTCTATATGACTCATAAAATCAATGATATATTTATGTCAATTAAAACAAGCAAAAAATTGTTGTCAGAGCAGTGCTTCTACTGAGTTGACAACAATTTGGAGCAAATGTCACGAAATATTGATTAAACAAGAGCTCTGAGAGCTAGAAGACATGCCTTCTCTGATGGCAGTGCAAGGTGCTCCCTCTTCGTGCTCCAGTCGGATCTCTTTGAGCGCAACCAAGTTGTTGGTTAACCTACTTTTGCCTTTGAAGACAGTGGCGTAAGTGCCCTAAAATATCGATTTACAATCAATCACTTTAGATGTGATGGAACCAAAGCAATGCAAAACAAGGCTTACTTCGCCCAACTTGTCTAACTTGGTGTAGGTCTCCATTTTGCCGAAACCGATCTCATTCTGCAAGTGTTTAATGCAATTCAAATCACATTCAATTGGTTTTGGCAGAGCTGTCAAACCGGAGACATACCAGAGATTGACGTCTCATTTGGCGGCTGAGCGGACCGTCGGGCGGAGGACTCATAGACTGTTTGGCCAGAAAGCTTTCGGGCAGTTGTAGGTCAGCGGGCAGTGACAACCTTTTGCTAATGTCCTGAGCGTTGAGACGTCGGTTGCGGTGGTGGGTCCGCATCCGGACGTTTCCATTGGCGGTGACATTTCCATTGGGCATATAATTGTTTTTAACGACCGGCGAAATCACTTCGTCCGAAGCGCCGGACGCCTCTTCACTCTCGCCGTCGGACCCGATTCGAAGTTCGTGGACAATGCCTTTGGAGTGGAAAAACAAGTTTTAGTCGATGGCCAATGAGAGGCAACGATTGGAGCATCGATTGGAGACATTAATAGATCAATCAATAGAAATATAAAAATGAAAAGTGATTTGTGAGACATATATATAGTAAAGAGGAAGAGAGGGATCGCACGCACAGAGCCGAGCCATCAATATTGAGCCTGGAGAGCAACATCCTCGCACTGGCAGCCATGGCAACCCGGCTCAAAGTTCATCTGTGTTTGAGATCAATAGTGTAATTCTCAACACAATTCCTTCCTTGTTATCACTGCACTGGCATTAGAAGGCGAGCATTACATACCAGTGCGGCCTTTGGATGCTTAATGTCTGGTGAAATAGGAACAGATCGAAGAGATTTAGCAGAGAATGAAAAATCTGGAGAAATGTTTTCTCAACTGAAAAGCAATATCTGAGACATTGTGTGAGCTATGGACTGATAAATGTGAGATCGGATCGGTTCGGTTCGGTTCCTCAATCGCACCATTCATTTAAATGACATATGAATGCAATTCTTTCGCTATTGTCATCCAATTAGAAAAGGCTTGGCATCAGAGCCAACACCACCGATGTCTGTGTCTGATGACCGATAAGACGCAGAAAGCGGTCACTTCTGTCTCATCTCATATATGATATATTTGAGATGTATTTGAAATGTTTTGATAACACATTAAATTGAAGGCTCTTATGAAAGGCATTGACTGTTTAGTGTTAGGCGTGACTGACATTTAGACACGAGTGACAACCGAATTGTGTGACAATCGTTAGCCAAATGTCTAATAACAACAAAGTGTTACGATTATCCAGAGCTGCCTCTCATTCATCAGATCGTGTTTATGGCCTCAATCCGATGCAATTCACCAATTGATTAGCCAATTTCACCATTATTAATTAGGTACACATCCCACTGCCTATACATTATCAGTGCACATACACAGTGTACAATCACACCAACCAAACGCATGATAAACAAAGTGGACTCGAACAGAATGTATATCCTTTGGGCCAACCTATCTTATCGTGCAAATTATTTAAATAAATCTTTTTATGGGTTTTGCTTTTTCTCTACGCAAGAATTATTGAATGAATAGCACATAAATATATAAATAATCTTTTTGTGATGTCTTCACATCACTCACTACGGCTCCGACTCTTCGCTGTTCACTACTCTTGTGTAGTCTTGTGCCAGAATATCAATGAATCACCAGTGATGGTGATGATGACGCTCGCGATGCCAGCAATGATAAACTGGTATTAATCTAGTATATCCTAAATATTTGTTCCTAACTCTGGGCTAATATTAACGGTTCGGCAATCGTATCGACAAAATAAATCAATGTCTTTACTATTGGAAACAAGACTGCCTTTAATTATAAGTCTAAACACTTGACTATTGGATTGGCAAACAAATTGTCTATTTATAGGCGAAGGTTATCTAAAACCTCCAAACGGGTCAACTGGAAGGCGCGGATCGGTTCACACAGTGGTGGCCGACCGCCACTTGGCTTCCGGACTGGCACTCGGCCGCCACCGGAGTGCCACCACTGCGGCCACCACTCCCACTCTCACTATCACTACAAGGAACTACTGTTTAAGGATAAAAACGCATTAATCAGTCAATTGTGTCACACAATCACTCGTGTGTCGGATCAGTTAGCGAAGGCGAGGTCATTGGCGGGACTGGTTTGACCAGTGCTGGTCTGTATCTGTGTCTGTCTGAGTGATCTGAGTGTCTCTTGAGGTGGTGGTCGGGGCGACAATCTGTGCGACACTTATCGTGTCTCAAAGCAAATACATGACTCACTCAAACTCTTGGAGTTCTTGAGGAGATGGTTGCGCTTGTGGTGCGAGTGGTTGGTCAGTCCCAGCGAGGACAGCCAGTTGGCCAGACTCAGCTTGTGCACGTTCATCTGCTCACTCTCGGTGGTCACTCCGGGCCTGTGTTGAGGCCTCAACCCGACACAACACACAACTAACACAAACAATAACTACTGAGAGGCTGAGTCGGGGCCGACATTAGTCACACTCACAAACTGACTGAACGGTCGAGAACTGAGAGCTGTGTCTGCTATGAGCACAACAGCACAACACTGGCAGTGGTTGTCGTTCTGCTCACAGCTCTCGCAGTTGCCATCGACTGACTCACTCTCTGCTCACCTCTGGTGCTCACCACTGAGGGACCGCTCTCTCAGTGCTCTCAGCGCACACAACAACACAACACAACACCAATTGTTTACAAACAATTGGCGATTCACTCAACAAACACATGCACCGCATGACAAGCGCTGACATTCACCTTGCTATTCGTGTTTATGAGCTTGTTGCTCACACAGAGCTAATCTAAGGACACAAAATGGTTTGTTTTGTAATAGTTTATTGAGTTGACAACTGTCTGCAAATGCATTTTAATTGAAACTAATGAGACAATTAATTTAGATTTTCACCGAAAATCACCGAAAATTCGTTAAAACTAGTGAATCAACAAAAAGTGAAATCAGATGAATCCCAATCTTAACTAGAGATGCGAAGACTCTTGTGGTGCGATTCCATAGAGGGCTTTCAATGCAGTTCTCCACAAACCGCTATGTTGGGGTCCTTCGAGACAAAAGCCGAAGAACAAGAAGACGGAAAATGTTTGTTAACTGAAGCGAAACAGATGGCCATCCAAGTTGCCGATGTGAGTACCGAGCTGGACATCGACGAATAGCCTGGAGGACGCCGTCTGCAGTATGTATTTTCTACCGTTTTATTACTCGAATTTAATCTTTTATCCGACAGATGTCTAAATAGGTTCCATAAAACGTTGGTTACATCCGTTGCCATCCCGAGCGCAACCTCGAGGAACAGATGCTCGGGTCGGCCAACCTTTCCGAGAAATGTTTGCCAAGACCTTCTATTACGACCATTGATCACCGTGACCACCGCCTTATCAATCTAATCTTAGATTAGCTATGGCTTCGAGATGAAGTTGGACCTGATATTCAACGCCTTCAACACAAACGATATCATCTACTCCTATGAGTTCCATCTGCTGCCGCATCTTAAATCACTTCCTCTTCAGTCAAAATTCATGGCAATGGTCTCATTTTTCCTCGATATTGAAATTCTTTCGTTTGTTTGTTTAAAATGAAATAAAACTCGTTATTCGACAAATTGTTTGCACTTAGTTTGAAAAGAGATTGTGAAAGACCTTTGGGTAACGATGGCTGCGGAGCGGCGGTTGCGGTAGTGTTTGGTCTGATGATGACTACCAGCGGTCATACGATTCAATTGTCTGATAGCTATTTATAACGTATTTGCATATGAAGTCAGATAAAGGTTTGTCCAAATAATAGCACTCGTGAGCAGAAAGAACTAGCAATTCATGTGAGAATTATTGAATTCATTATTTGAGAACAATTTTAGACGTAATGTGTCTGACAAAGAATTATTTGAAACGAGGTCTTTGCAAATATAGATATTAAACTCTTGTTTGCACTAAAAGTTTTAAAATAGTGTTTTCAAGGCCCGAATGAGACGACTGTCGTCACTATATCTGTGTTTCATTAGATTTCATGATATTCTGTACAATATATTGAATTCAACGCTTCAGTGCAAACATTAATATTCAAATGAAGTGATGGCTTCCGAACCGAAGCCAAACTCTTCTCCAATCCTATTGGGTGTCAGCCGTCGAGCGCTGAAATCTGTGCCGCAATAGATCCCAGGCGTGACTCCGGTCCGACTCAGACGAAGATCGCGATTGCGATAACCATTTTCGCAGATATATTAAACTTTTTTCTTCTCTTCTTTCTTATTCTGGCAAAGAATCTAAAACATAGTAATAAAATATAACAGCATTTGTCATATTAATCCGCATAAGAATAGACACGTCGACGAAGAGATGGAGAGGAGAGCCAGAAGGAGCTGCTCAGCACAGGCATCCACCACAAGCACAAAGAGCACCAGCAGCTCAGCCACCAATACCTTGCTGTTCGTCACTCATGCCTCGATCATCAGACCTACAGTCGTGATATGCACTCATCATATCATAGGTTATCGCTTATTGAAAGTGAATAATTGATGCTAAGAATTGTCATCGGATGAAGGAATCGCTTCCGACTGAAGAGTCAATTTGGCATTTTATGAATATGTGATTCGTTTCGATCGTTTCGATTGCAAAACTGTGTCCAAACAGTCGATTATCTAATTGGAAAAATCGATTTTCAATACTCAAACAAATTAATAGCCTTTGGATTGGATGAGTCGGGGCTCCGGAGCGGAGGATCGGTGCCGACCCGAGTGCTCGAGTCGTGATAGAGTCCACAGTAATAGATATATCACTTCTTGCGCTCAAGTGTTAAGCTTTTATTGATTTTCGTTGTCACCGGTTATACCAGAGTTTGCTGTTCTGTATATATGAGAGAGCGATGCCATCCCTTCAGTAGTCTTCAGTTTGACTCGACTTCTCTCCTCTCGAGAGACACACATTTTATGTTTTGCTCTCATATATAAAATATCTGTTCTCACCTGAAGCACTCCATTTCATTAGTGTCCGGGTGAATCGAGTGAACAGTCAGCAGTGAACAGTGGCGAGAGTGACACAACTGGCTCAACACCACAGCACAGCATGATGTGACCCGTCTCACCATCTCAGCCAAACGTGTAAGTCTATCCACTCTTTTTGCCTCATTTCCATCGACATCGCCAATCAATTTGTCGCCTATTAAACTAGTTAAAAACGCTCGATTCCCTGGTGAAAGTGTTTTAATGCTAATGCTTTGGTTCGCAGGCAATTATCTCTGTTATGAGTTAGGCAGACAATGAATGACAGTTCAACACGAATAGTAAATTTCATTTATAACAACACTTATAACATCACTTGAATTGAGTTATCGAAGTCAACGAATAGCGCGAATATAGGCAAACGTTTGGCAAAAGTTTGATTATTCTGAGTGCAAACAATCGATTGCTTAGTGTCTTGTCTTCAGTATTGTCTTCACTGTTCGGTCCGACAATTTTCGTGTATTAGATATCCATTGAGTTTATTGATAAAAGAGTAAACTTAAAGCCCAAACAGAAAACAATTTCCAATTTTCGTGTTTCGAAACTCATAAAAACCTATTAATAATTCAGTTTTAGTGTTAGTTCGGTGTTAGTCCTAAAGCCTTGTGTTATTGGACTCGTGTATGCCATCGGTTCGGCCAATAACTGTCTGCTTGTTTGCTATTGTTTTTCATTAAAATCAAATTAGGAGACAATTGTGGAGTCGGGGTAACGGCATTCGCTGCCCCAGAGCTGTCATTAGGCGAACGATATTTGCATTTCAAAAATCCGATAATTAGGGAATGTTTTTGTTTGGCCGCGGATTATCTCAATTGTTTTGTTCCGTCGGTTATATCATCGTTCGAGCAAATGACGAATCGACAGAATATTCTGCGAAACGGCGGATAAACTCGTTGTCGTCGACTGCATTCAAACAATCGGCGATCTGTTTCTCAGATGAGAATAATATGTTTTTCTGTTTCTTATTTGCTTTCAGACAGAAAAGCATTTTTCATCTAAATTCCGTTATTTATCCCAAAAAATTTAAATGGAAAATACGGACCGAATATAATCGGATATGTAATATCATTCATATTATTATCATTTCAAATGACTTTCCGATACAATAGCGAAGACCCGAGAGATCGCAAAGAATTTTGTCTGTGAATTGCTTTTTCATTATATTCGTCGCAACTTTTCTATTATTATTTGCGACAAATTCTTGCCTTAAAGTCTTTGATTGCAATGTATTTTTTGATTTAATTTTCGCATTACATAAATGGGTTGAGAAATGTTTTTCGCGAAAAAGACATTTCCGATAAAGAAGTTTATTGTTTGGATACAAGAAATGCTTTTTATTCTATCGTTTTGTGTCCAAAGAATTGATTCGAATCTACGACTAAAAAATCTTTCAAATATCGACTAAAAGTATATTTTAATGAAGTGCGACAGTGATTGATATTTTCTTTTGGTTGTCATATCTCTCGATAATATTCAAAGTAAACGAAAACCTTAAGTCGAATACTATTTATATTTTCGGTCTTAAAATATTCTACAAAATAAATATATATTCAAATTGATGTTCGAGTAATGAGCACGGTCCTCCATCCCTTCTTGTTTCTCGTTGCACAATTCCATTAAATTAGCCAGGTAGCTCTCTTGTCAACGAGTAGACTCTGAGACTCGCGTTCGTGATTCAAAAATAAACGAAATAAAGCCAATCAGTGCTGAAGAAAAACTAGTCTAAGAATTGCATTTTGAGTTCACAATCGGATACAAAAGACTTCGGTATATCTTAATTGAATTGTCAGACAAACTATTGGACACTAAGTATGAATATTAATGGCCTATCAGTGAGAGACAGAACTCGTCTCTGAATATGATTTATGTGTGGATACAACAAAACGAAGACTTGCTTTGACTGAAATGTCATCTAATTTAACGTTTGGCTCGAAATTATCATTTTCTTCGTGTGTCGTCAACTCGTATACAAAAGGTCTGCTGAAAAACGATTCAAATGTATCGACAATTCTGGGAATACTTTGTATTTATAGAGTGTTTGTCACATAAAAGTGAAATTTCGTTTAAAAACTTTTTCTCTTTTTTTTCTTCACTCGATTTTTTGCTTTATAGCCGAGAATCGATTGAAACCATGTATTCAAACAAAAATTAGAAATTATCGAAAAGTTTAGGCAAAAAATTGAATTTTGATTTTGTAGAGAAAAAAAACTTTTTCGTTGTCGTTGTGAACGAAAATCAATAGTTTATGGTTAATGTCGTCCTCGGAGTTGATGTCTATTTATTACCCGCCAGTAATGGCTTCGATGGCGTCATCAGACACACAGTTGATAGTCATCTTTGGCTTAATTACCTCATTCTCTTTGGATCCGATCCTCCGCTCAAATAATTATAAAAATTTTGAATTAGACTCTAAAAGAAAACCTAATTTCCAAGAGATTTAATGATTAACGAACAGAGAGATTGGGAATCACTGGTTGGCGACGACATAATCGACTATACGTTTACATTGCAATTACATAACCATTACATCGACTGTCAAACTGAGAGAAAAATTTGTATTCAGCGAAAAAATTGTTTCGATTTTTATTCTTCCGATTCTAATATGAATTAATTGTTGACTTAACATATCATCCGATTGTTCGGAGCACTCATTTGCGACACATTTTGCGATATCTAATGCGAAAATCAATGTTAATAAATGTCATTCAAATCACAAGACATTTGTATCGACCAATACTTAGACAACATTTATCGTATTCTCATAGATCGGATGCAAATGAATGCCTCCGAAAATGATTGCACTCTTCTTAATTGTGATAAATTCTAATTTCATAAAGAATACGAGCCATTACTGACATGGATGGCCACCCGTTCCCCGGCAGAGCAGGTATTATGCAGTGATGACTCGTGAGGACCCACTTATCTGTCAATTTGCCAGCGATTGGTCGCAACACACACTCCAACTCCAACTATGCCCTCGGCTATAATTATTTTAATGTTATTCCTAGAGATTTACTTTCAATTTAACTGATATTTTGTATTATTGGCTTGTCTACCAAGAGCATGCCCAGGCTAGTAATGAAATCAACTATTGTCGAGCACATCTCAGACTCTAAAGATCAAGTCTGGAGGATATTCTTGGATCAAAAATGTGAAGAATTGACATAAACAGTGAGTTCTTTAGTCAGCGCCTAATCCGAGCGCAATATTACTCTTGGAAAATGAGCCCAATTTGCAAACGTCGAGCCAAATGGTTGCCAACAATTTATCATAATTTACTTTTGGGCCGATATTAATCTTGATTTAGAGATAGAGATTGAGACGACAATACGTTTTAAAACATTTTGAAAAATGATTCGCTGACTGCCAGTCGTCGCATGCAATTAGCGTTTCGGCCGAACGACAGCTATAGAATAGCATCGAATCTGCATTGACTGAGTGGTGCCGACAATCGGATTGTCGCGATTGGCCAATGGCTTGCACTTGGCATTGGAACTGATGCTGACATTTGACATTA
>JAQGBE010000689.1:0-15606 GCA_034698225.1 Scheloribates latipes | reverse complement strand
CACTCATCACCGAAAGACCTCTCATCAACCAGGCCTTTGATGAGAGCCGTAATCCGTTCACAAACCGAATCGAAGGAAATACTTGGTATCAAATAGTTTAATAATGAGTTGAATTGACTTACTATTGATTGCGATTGGATTGACTGACGCATACGGATAGTAATACAACTGATAGCCCGAAGCGAGCGGTTTGTTCATTGTGTTCATTGCGGTCGCGAAGCACTGACTTTCGTAGCAAACCGTCGATGGGTTGCGACCGAAACAGTGCTCCGATTGCAGCGGACCTGACGTCTGACAGTGACTCGATTTGAGTGAAGAACTGTCGGCTGTTTAACAATGAAATGATTGCGTCAAACAGAAGTGTGGAGAGAGAGAGAGAGAGAGAGAGAGAGAGAGAGAGAGAGAGAGAGAGAGAGAGAGAGAGAGATCGGACTTACTGATGACAGGAGGAGAATGTTGTTCTTCACTATTATCATTGAGTATGGCATCGATTCCAAACTTGAGATTCGGTTTCTTTGTCTGCAAACCGATTACATCTTCTCTGTGCGAGTCGTCGTCCATCTCTTCATCGCGTCTTCGTTTTCGGTAAACTTTTTGCGAGTCTAGAATTGTGTCGACGGAAAACTTTTCACTAACTTTGTTGTCACCAATCGAGCGATGCATTTCTTCGATGTCAATAGGTTTTATTAAACTAATAAAAGCCGAATTATAATATCAATCGACGAGTTATTGTAATATCAATTACTTCGCATCCAATAATGCATTGTTGGAGTGAAAACTTGGGCAATGAGTTGATGCGATCGCTTCCCTCTATTTAATGGGCTTAACTGCCAGTGTATACAAACCAGTGATTGGCTCTCATCAGCCCAACGAACGCCTAAAACAGTGAATCTGTCAGAAAAAGTAAATCACTTTCTTCGGTGACAAACAGTGAGTTAGCGTTAAATCATTTGATGAATTGTAGTCACTCTCCGGGCGACAACTCTCTGAGACGCCGTCCGTCGCCAAGTGGGCCAATCATTGATTCTAACCGATTGTCTTTCAACTATTCCGACACAAAATTAGCCGATAATTCGAAGGTTCCCACAAATTACCCGAAATGAACGCCCGTTTGAAGCCGAGAGTGTGCTTCCAATCAATATCTCATTCAATCATTTCTCTACTAATTAGAGATCAATTAAATTCTAATTCTCTGTCTCGAGTGGAGTCTACTTTCAATGGGAGCGACAATATGTCTGAATGTCGTTAATCTTTCACTTAATTTGCAAGTTATGACTGAGTAGTGGGAGAGTGTGGTCAACAGTGAGGGTCGGCACAGAATAAGATATCAGAAAATCTATTAGAGGTCTACAGAAGTCGACCACAACTTATGGTAATGATCTCAACCAAGTTTTATGGTTTAATATTTTGATTTCAAAGTTATGACCAAGATAAATGCATCTTTACGTTAAATGCATTCAATATAGAGAATCGTAGTTATCATGATATATTAATGACAGATCCCATGAATTGAGTGAATTTTATTACATCAATGGATATATAATTAATTTGTCAATAATATACATTCAAAAATAGAAACGTTTTATATTCAGTAAATTTTGTATATTTTGTTTATTTAGTGATATATGGCATGGCTTGTAGTGAATTAATCCAAGCTTTCGCCAAATCAATTAAAAACAACATATTATTGTCTTGCAAATACGAATATAACAATGATTATAGGCAATCAACTAGGTGACTTTTTGTCAACATTTGGTGTTTTGCATTTGTCTTCAGGAATGCAATTGGCGTTTGTGTTAAGTCGGATAAAACCAGGCCTACAAAAGCAACCTTGCTCGCATTTGCGAGTCACCTCGCAAGTAGTATTCTTATTGCACACCCGATCGCATGTTGTGCTGCAATGTCTGTACTCTTGATCTGGCGGACAACTGACCAAACTCACTGAAGAGCAATTGAATCGTGCAAATCAACTAATCGGTGGATTGGATGTAAATCAACTCACTTTGAGAACACCCGTCTTTGGAGACACACTTTCCTGTACTGTAATCTCTGATCAGTCCTGTCGGACAAACACAACCTGCTATACACTCGTGTTCTTCCCTCTCGTCTTCGGGACAACTCTTCGGCGGGTTATTGGCGTTTCCGCAATGGATTTCACAGGAAGGCGGACATAGTTTGTACACTTCATCTGAGCCACAGATTTCTGCTATTCAGAGACGGTTTGAATTCTAATTGGAAGTCGACATCGATGTGGTATGACTTACAACAACGCTCTGTTGGGATGCAATTCTGCTGATGGTCTTTCACATAATCGGGATGACAGACGCACTCCTTCTTCGGACAAGTGATCGGCTGTCTGCACATGGTCCTCTTTATCAGTGGTCTTAGGCAGCTCTGAAACCATCGCCAGATTATCATTAGATTGGAAATCAAAGGACATAATCCCGACATCAATACCGGATCACATTTGGTAGGACACAGTGTGTGCGAAAATGCCGGACAACCTCTTCGCGAGCCGTTAGTGGCGGTCGAGTTGTCGTTTGCGTTGCAGTCATAGTTTGTTTGCTCTGAAGTAACGTCTGTTTCCATATTTCTGATGACTTTTGATTAGAAAATTAATTTTAATAATTTGATAATAGTTTGGATACCATTGAAACGCGAATCAGTGACGAACATCACAAGAATGATCGCAATTGTGTTTCTCATGGTCTCAAAGAGACGTTTGATTTTGACATTTGTTAATGAGTTGCAGTCATGTCTCACAATATGTTAATAATTGCTTTCATATAATATTGAATTACATTTCAATGACTTTTATAACATTGAACGCAATTCTCTGCACTATTGCCGACGACTGGAAGAAGTGATCGATTCGTAATATCAGACATATTTATGATTTTATAGGTTCTAATTAATATTGATTATAAGTCTCGACTTTAAATCTCTCGATTATTCAATTTATTATTAAGGAGAGTAATAGATAAATACAGATCTAACAGATCTAATTTTGGGTAATTATAAACTGAGGCAGGTGTAAAAGGAAATTTTAAATAATTGCCCAAATCAGCTTGGCATAATATAAGATTATTATATACATTAGCATATTTTAATATGCTATATAATCGATATTATTATGCTAGTTTTTGCGATTCAACTGAAGGTTCAAACGACCGATTAAACAGAATGTGCGAGAATATAATATAATATAACTTGGATCAGAACTTTTATGAGCCCCAGTGATCACTGGTCACACCAGATGGTGGTAAGCGACTCTCAAACTTGTCGTTTGTGTTTTGTGCAGCTTTTGGAATAACCTAGTTTGCAATTCGCTTGAATTGGCAATACAGCGAAATATTCAATCAAAGTCTCTATAAAGAAATAGTTGCGACAAATGATTAGACTTGAAATAACAATTAATGCTATACTTATGCACTCGAATGCAATTAACGTTATTTCCAAAGATTTTTTGAATTTCCTTATTTCGTTTAGAAATTGCAACTTTCATCCCAACAGATGTTATCATTTCACAGCTTTCCAAGGTGCTATTCACAATTTCATTTTCATGATGATGTTCAGCATATTCAACTTGGTAACATCAACTTGGACATTTCTTAAAGTTCAAATCGATTCTTTGTTGAGCTGATATCAATGTTTCTTGAGATTCGATTTTCAACTAAAATTATGTAATTATTTATTAGAACTATATTCTTACTAAAGCAGATTCTTGACAAATCTATTCTTTTATAATGTTAACCAAGATGATTGGAAATTAGTGATTAAAACTGATAAACAATCTAAAAATTGGTCAATTCATATAATTCTTATCTGTAGATTAAACTTGACTTAAATATAAACTGATTTCAAAATATGTCCATTGCGTCTCCAAAACACGTGTAAGTGATCAAGATGCAGTTCGACAGTGGAATTGGCATTTAACAATAGGTCAACTGACACGAGCATTATTAACTCATAGCACTCATCAACTGATTGTGCTATAAAACAAAGGCCAAGTTGCCAATTGTCTCCCATTCCCACTGTCTTCCCAGTTCCCAACCATAGGACACATTAGCCAATGATCGTAGCGATCGTTCTCCTAATAAAATTGTTATCAATCTCTTGAGCGCAAAAAATCTTAACGATCTGTAAGATTGATAACATATCCTGTTTTGTTAAGTCAATTGTCGTGTCTTTGTATGGCAAACGATAATCAAATTCAAGGCACTTATCATTTGATGGAATTGTCATAACATATGGACTCTTATTAACCACTTATTCGATCGATTTATTCGCTAAAAACTTATGGCTCGATGTTTATAGACGTTTATAAGGAAGCTCTCAATTGAACAGTTAAGACAATCCAGGAAATCGTCCATTAGTGCGATTGCCAGTCCTGAGAGTCAGATTGGGCTCAATCTCAGTCGAGTTCTGTTCACTTCTGTTAAGGTGAGACACAACTCGACTCATGTCTTGCATAACAGTCTTATCACTTATTCATTGTCTTCAATCGATACGATCTGAAGCCAACTCTTGGCCAGTAATCCCATTAATAATAGACAAGAGATAATTGACTCACCTTTTCATTGTCTGACAGACATTCCAAGTAAAGCCACTCAAAGGATGTCGTCTTTGAATATATCATTGCAATAACTAAAAGATTAATCCTTTCGCACAAAAGATCACTTATTATCTGCTATTAAATGAACTGTTTTTTATATCTATAAAATAGTGGAACAAAATCATTACAAATATAGAAAATCCTTGCGAAAGTGAAGTGAAGTGAACCTAAACATATTCGAGTCGGGTTTGAGTGATGATAAAACCAACAAAAAAGGATCGGTTTATAAGTCACGATTTGCTTGATTAGTTGGTTCGATAGATTCAGAAAACAAAAACCGAAAACTTTTAAAACAAATAAACGAAAGTATTATTCAATGATTAGAATCTGTATAATGAACTCAAATGAAACGAAACCAGTCTTTTGACAATAGAAGTGGAAGAATGGCAAAGAAGATCAGAGATTTTGTCAATAGATACGATATTTTTATTGATTGATTCGATTTATAACTTGATTTTTAAATACAATCGTCTTTTCCAACATTTAATTAGAAATGCGATCGAATGATAGGCTTATGTGATATGACGTATGACTAGTGGTGTCTCTTATAATAATTCAATTACTAACCGATGCAACACTTTTATAGTTATTTTATTACAGATATATTTAACTATTGTTTTATATATAATATTTTTTTGATATGTTTTTTGTGCTTCTTCTGCATCGAGGAATCAAATAATCAATAAAAAGGAATGTTTTGACTAAAATTGGAATCAAAATAACTATTTTTGACGCAATGAAAGGGAATATAAATAGCAATTAAAACATAAGTTTCTATTTTGAACTCATATTTGTTACAAACTTTGGTTTACTAGCCGTTAGAGACATGTCTTTTCTAATAACTTATATAATGGGTTCGATGTGTGCAGTCGTTCAGTGGATTCGCTGGTGATTCGGGTGTTTCAGTGTATGTGTCGGTCGATGCGAGCAATCAGTCGTTTTCAATAAATAGAGGTTTCGATCGACGAATTCAAATAACATTTCTTACAATAATATTAACCAATGATTATACACTATATTTATAGATACGATGCATAGATTTTAAGCCTAATTATACGAGATTTTTGTCGAGACATTGGATCTAAAGAGAAGAATTACATGGATATAGAGATAGAAGAAGAGTCGAAGAGCAGAAGCAAGGCATGTTTGTCCGTCTCATATATGAACGATTACATTAATAATGTCTAATAATATAACATAAAAATGATTGTTGTTTTGGATAATTATAATGAATTGACTTAATGACCGAATATTTGTTATTATATTACAAAATATGTGTCCGAATGACAGAGAATTAAGAAATACGTTAGAAAAAAGTGCATTAAATATAAGCCATAAATTGATATTTCAGTTGAGAGGGAATCGAATAATAATAATAATAATAATTGTCATTAAAATTGTTGTCAAAGTTCTAAATATAAGAATTGATGTGAGATTTTAAGGCGGAATATAAGAGAATACCACAGAAAACGGGTTTCAATCAAATCGTTTCGTACATTAAAAATCGGAATTTTCTGTTCCAATGAATTGAGTGACGACTAGTTGTGTGCACTCATCACCAGTTAATTCAATTGATTTTTGAATTGACTTTAATTAAAAATAAACATTTGTTTTGTGTATTCTTTGACGAACCGAAGAACACGTTCTTCGAGTTCATTGGGAATAATCAATATATGTATACACCGGACGACTAGTTATATATTTATATAATCTATAATTTATATATGTATTTATAGAATGAACGGGAATTTGACTTAAAATCTGTTCTAATCTTATGAATGAAATCGCAAATTAATTATGTGTTTTGATATACAAATCAGAATATATTTAACAAATTATTTATCATTTCGACCAACATTTCAATAACTCTTCAAAAAATTTCCTAAAAATGACTCGAATTTCATATCATTTTATGTTTTGGTAATACAAGTTGTCATTGGAATGGAAGGCACGACCGGCTTCTCTACTCAAATCAATTCGTTTGTGTAATACTCTTGCAAATGGTTTTCTCTCTCACTTTCTCTCTCTCGAAATGATCTCTCGCTTCGATCACAAGTAGTGATCATTTTTCAGCTCAAATAATACTAAAAACACTTAGTATTACGGCTATTATTAATACAAGTGATGAATAATTGATTAATTATTGTCTTCTAATGCGAGCGAAGAGCAGCCAAATGTTGAGACAACACTCGTTCGGACGGTATATTCGATGCCATCTTCTAATCGTTTTCATTATAACGGCTATTATTATTCATTACGTCTATTATTCATTTACTAAATTGTTTGTGTCGTTTAGAGAATGATTGCCTTTTCATTCCAGTTGTTCCAAGAAGTTCGGTGTTTTGAAATACTCGGGAACGTTGTCGTCGAGTCGGGCGATCACTTTGTAAATGGCTTTCTTCCACGACTGTTCCGCGTCTTTACCCGATTGAACCGCTTTGAAGAACTCGCGCAGAGTTTGTTCGCTAACGTATCGGAAGTTTTCGGGAACCTTGCGATCAGAGGAACGGATGAGTTAGACGTTGGAGGCGTTGGTCAGCGTTTGAGACAATCAATACTTACATCGATGTGATTGTTGCGGTTGTAATGCAAGTTAAGAACCCGAAGAAGTTCCGAGTCGTGGCTCACGTGGATCTCTTCGGCGTTCTTCACGCCTTCGCTGAGTGCCTGTCGCGCGTACTTTTCCATTTGGATGTAATAGAACTCTCTGTTCGCCGGACGGAAGACACGGAGAAAGACATAATCCATTAGATAAGGACTCGAAATGAGACTTACGTTTAAAATTCATACAAAAATTATTTATATCATTCATTTGATATGAAATTTTGAGCAACTTTTCTAATGAGTGCAATCAGTGTTGGCTTTTGTCGGCAATAGTATTGTGTGTTTACGAAAAGCCATTTATTAAATGACCAAAAATACATTAAAACGGAGAAAGAGTTAAACACTTTTGTTGTATGTGTTTTGTAATTAACGCTATCAAAGGTGACGCTATTATGTGGGACGGAAGCGATGCCTATGTTTAGGTAATAACTTGTTAATACAGATCGCTGTACGGCTCGGACTGACCCCAAAAGGAAATACGATTCGCTCAGCTATTCCTCTATTTCTGGGCTCTTTCTGCTCGCGACTCGACTCGACTCCAACTCTGGCACTGGAATCGCGTCTCAAAGTCATTACTCAGTTATCTTCAGTTTCAGTGTTTAGTCCAATAATTTTCATATCGTTTGACTCGCGATTCACTCGATTCGCATACAATGGACGGCTAATTAATCAAATCTCATTAAAGAAAGGGATTGGCCTGACATGAGCACAGATAGAGCACAGACTAAGAGCAAGACGTGTCGGATGGCATCGATTGGCACACGACTGCCAACCATTTGGCTCAGTGTTGGCCTCAACTTATTCTGAACAGAAATCAATGAAATCTCTGCCAAATCTATTGTTTTATATTAAAGGCATTCATAGATATTGTGAGCGTTATATCCATTAATGAATTATATAATGAAGTGTTAGTTGGCGTACATTACAGGCCCTGAAAGCCATGAATAGCAGTGAAGAGCATAAGTGAGGCTCTGGTTGTGCGACAATAAGTCTCTTATCTGACGAGCGTTTTTAAATCCTAAGAAAAGCAGAGATAATAATGGGAGGCATCGCATAGACAAAGGGATTAGAGATTGAAGATAATATGCATAATGAATGTTGAGTTAGAGCAGTGTTAGCGGTGTTAGTCTGCGTTAGACAACACTTTAATAGCTAAGGAAAGGACCCATAATAGGAGAGGCGATGATTAGAAGCAAGAGTGAGCTGTTGGGCGATATATTACATCTATTATGCCATTATAGAAATATATAATATATAATGCACTTTCTTATTGCACTTTCATATTGTCCTTCGCTAACAATCGCGACTCGCCTTCAACCAGCAGTGTTGGAGTGCTGTGGCTAATGTGCATTAATGCTGATAAGACTGACACTGGTAGGTCTGCTCGCACTGCACTGCACAATGCATTGTGCCGGCAAGGCTTAGACCAACTAATGAGTTGACGCACCTGATTAGCGATGATTTAACTGCCAGTCAATATGCAATACATGGCATATAACCCATACTCGAGGCTCGTATACCCATACGACTCATCATTTGTCAAATGGTCTCACAATTTAATCGCAACCAAAAACACTGAGAAGAGGTCGCGCTCTCAGCTCTGGTCGCGTCAGCCCTCGACTAGAATACCATTATTTGCACTCATTTATTGTTATTCATAATGAAATCTATTAATTCATCTCTGAATCTATGAATAAAGTTTTTGGTCCATTGTTTGCGATTTCCTTGTATTAGACAACTTTATGGTTCTGTTCTGTCATTCTTTTGCTTTGGCTTTGATGGCATTGGAGGACAGGCTGTGCTTTGATATATTAAAATGATTGGACATCCAAGTGGTGATCGCACGGCACACCTGGCCTTTGGGGCTAAGCAGAGCATATCAAGAGTCAGACCCGTTGGTTGACTCGAGTGGCGAACGAACGCATATTTTGCTTAATGGGAACAGACCAGAGACAAGAGATACAGACAGCACAGAATGTGCGAGCAAATGAGCGATAGAGCACAGGGCAGAGGCATAGCAGCACAGCATCCCGTTTATTCACCAGTGTTGGTGTTGGCGTTCAGTTTGCATATTGAGTATTGAGTTTTGTTTCTCAATCTCTAGACCGTAACCGAGTGTTGGCAACGCTCGCAGTACTGGTAGAACAGACTCAGACTCAGTAGTTATCGACTCGATTGACGACTAGTATGCGATAGGAGTACCTGAAAAGTGGAGATCAGATGCCATTAAGACTAGACTTCCCTTTTTCGGGCCCAATGTCGGCCAATCTATTGGTTCAATACATCCTGATTAGCACAGGACTGATATACAGCTGCCTTTTATTTTAAGCGATACTTGCATTTGCTTTTCTCAGATATAGCGCAACGTTAGGCAAAACGCCCGACAAATAAACCAAAACTCAAACTTTTTCACAACAATAGTCATCCGCTCAACAAAAATGTCATTTTCTGATTATGACTTGTGATGCAAGAGTGGAATACCTAAGGCTCGCCACACAAACAGTGTTCGGCCTGTTTTGATCGGATATCCGTGCCTTTGCTGGCACTGCCTTCGGATGCCTTCTTCGCTCGGGCTCTGGGCAGAGGTGTTCACCACTTTTGGCGACAAATAATTCGCAGCAAAAAACTATTAAAAGGCAAACTCTTTTCCTATTTTTTAAAAAACAGTATAGAAAAGGTACAGAATTTAAACAATTCGGTGAATGCATATTCAAAGTACTCGTCATTTCTCATTAGACACATCCGCCGAGCATTCAATGAAATCTGTCCTTAATCATCAAAAACTTATGCAATCATTTAAAAGACTGGCAAATCAGATGCCGTCTGTTTGGCGATCTATACCGACACTGACTGCACATTTAGATCATAGATATTAGCAATATTGGCATGGTAATGCGCTCGAATGCAAAGACAATGATAACTGGCAAAGAAAACCGACCTGAAGTTGGAGAACCATTTGACCAGTTGTGCCGTATTATTCTTATTGAATTTTATATCCGGGAAAAACATCTTGAGAATCGCAGAACTCGGGTATCGCACGAAGAAGAACATCAGTTTGGCTTTCCTGAGATGCATTGGTGTCAGAGTACTGGTGTGCACAGAAGTTAAGGAGCATAAGTGTCGATATCGACTGTTCAGGTTTGGTGAATCAGTTGATGGCAATCAAATTGATTCGAACGCACGACAAATGTATTGATTATTAACTACATTATACGTGTATTTGTGTTTAGCCTTAAATGCATAGTTTGGATCAATATTTGTGGGGAAAGTGGGAAAATATATCCTAAATAGGAATCGATAGCTCATTAATAGCGGCCGTTTAGGCAAATAATGGTCCGATAAATAGCTCTGCTTTTGATTTGTTGTGCATTCGATTGTGTAATTCAATAGCAATATATAAATGGTTTCAAATTAGTCAATGAAAAGGATATCATAGGCATCGACGAGTCGTACACTTGAGTCTCGTTAGTCTCAGATCCCTCGTTGCCGTTGTCCGAACCTCCCCTTCCGTACTGCATCGATGAAACCACTGTTCCCGGATATCCATGGAGTGAGTCGGGAGACGCTCTGCTGGCGGCCAACATATGCAAGTGATGGGCAGCGGCCGCGTGCGCCACAGCTGAGGCCACGGCGTGTGCCGAATGGCTTTTCGAGTCTCTGTTCAAGTCGTGGTCCTCACCGAAGAGACTGAGTCGCGGATGTTCTCCAAACGGGAAGTTTGCGGCGCCAAAGATGTCGGTTTGATGAAGACTCGGGTTAGGAATGGCCACTGATGTGGGCAACGACACCGGCACTAGAGGTGGCGGTGGTTGAGACGGGCCGTGAGGCTGATAGGCCAAAGAAGACGGCGGGGACACCGAAGCGGTATCGCGACCGCCCAATAGCGGGTCCTGACCTAACAGACGGCTGACAGTGCGGGGAGTGATTCGGGTGTCCGTCACTTTATGGCGCTTTCGTTTGGGCGCCACCACTAAAGCCAGCGCTTCATTCTGTTCGGGAAGCGGTTCGTCGGGTCGGCCAAAGAGATGACTGGAGTGTCCGTTAGTATTGCCAGAAATGTGCGGAACGTCTCTATTGCTATAAGTGTTTGATTGATCGCTCCGTTGACTCAGACTCGAAGCGATGCTATTGAAGTGATGCGCCAGAGCTGAGGGAATCAGTGCCGGCTGTTGCGGCATCTGAGCGCCTGCCGGGGCCATCGACGGAATGTAGAAAGGTGACTTGAAGGTCGGTGCCGGGAATGAGAAAGGAGAGGGTCGGGGCGCAGGCGCGGTCTCCGTCGGCAGACTGTACGGACTTCCACGAGAAGACTGACCGGAGTGCCCGTTGAGGTTAGTCTTACCGCTATTGCCTATAACCGAGGCCGCGATGGCCGCTCCCCTATCGATCACTTTGGTTCGCGGACTTTTTCGGTCCAACATTTGCGACAAAATCGTTATTTCGCTCTTTGATTCGTTAGGGTTGGCCTCGAATGTCAACTTTTGTGTCGCTTGTCTTCGGTGAACGTATTTGGCGAATGTCTTTTCGATGATCTGTGAGACAGAGCTCTGAATCTCGCCTTTAAGTGAGTCGATGAGCCAATCCATGTCTGGAATCTGTCCCGAACTCGACGATTGTGCCGAACTACCGGTTGTGCGTACTATACATGACTGGCGATCAGTCTTGGAGGACATCTTCTCCTGTTCGTAGATCATCATACGTCGCGCTTCATCTAAGAAATGCGAGGCATCGCCACCACTGGTGTTGGCGGCCGTCGGCGTCGCGTTTGCGCTCAGATCTCGGTTTGTAAGTTCACTTAACTGAGAGACAGGAGTGACGGGTCCCTTGTCCGACGCCATTTCCTCCATCTCGGTGTCGCACTCGTCCTCGGGAGTCACTTCGGCGGTCAGGTTGACGGGACTGCCGGTGAGTCTCAAGAGTTGCTGTTGTTTCTGCTGGGCCTCAAACAGTTGGACGTATCGCTGTCTCATCGCAATCAGCTGCGACTGCATGTCTTCCAGTTGGCGCCGAAGATTGTCCTTGTCTTCAGTCTTGGCTCGTTTGGCAGCCAAGTCCATTTGATTAGCCAGATCCTCTTCATCGTCTTCGGCCAACTCTTCCTCATCGGCCAAATATTCGACCTCTTCGTATTCATTTTCAGGGCCATTGAGTTTGCTTTGTTGAGGTTGATATAGTTTGCGTTTCTTACAGCCGTTGACAGACCCGCCGGTGCCGTCACTGATGGAGCCCTTGCCGGAGCTGTGAACCGGTCCGTTGCCTCCGAGCAACATATTGGAGACGATGTTCTCGACCCGCGCGCGTTTCACTTCTGCAGAAGAGGTGCCGCTAGTGTTGGGACGGTTTTGGTGGGCCGTCGCGGTCGGCGATGGCGTACGAGAAGAGACGAGCGACAACTGACACTCTTTTTTCAAAGAGGTTTGCTCAGCGCTGTTAGCGGTCTGATCCATCTGATCATCATTTCTGCTGTCAGTGCACTGGTTCTCCTCCTCGTCGAGATCGGACGCATCAGAGCATTGAGAAAGTCCTCCCTCTGCAGCCTCTCCTCCTTTGCCGCCGCTTCCGGACAAGTGCTGGCTTTGTCTACATTGGTTTGATTGGTCAGCCATAGTCGTCGTTGTCATGCCTTCGCTATTGTCGGCCAACTTTCTGCCCGTTTGAAGAATGTCGCGCAACAGATGAGCGCCAGCAGCGGTCACTTCGGACGAGTCTTTCGTTGACAAATAACCGCCACTTTTGTAGTTGAACTCTAATTCGGATGAATTGTTGCTGTTATTAGTGGTGTTATTAGCGATCATATTATTGTTTGATTCAGTCTTCAGTTTATTAGCGGTGAGACCATTGCCTCCGTTGAGAAACGGCGGTGCGATCTGACCCGGATTGAGGGCCCCGTTCACACACATCTGCATCACTGCCTCGTCCAGTGTCATGTCGGAGCTGTTCTTCGGGCCTTCGCCGGACTTGTTGATGATGTCGCCGATGAACTTGTTGGGTGGCGACAGGTTCAGACCGTTCTGACTGTACTGATGGAACGGGTGGTTGAGATACCCTCCTCGTGAGGAGAAGTTGGCAATACTGGCGTAACTGTTTCGGGGCTCTCCCGCGTCCACTCTCTGACGCGTTCGCTTCACTTTACAACTTTTTAAAGACTGATCGGACAAGAGATCCGCTGACGAGTCCTCTTCCGATGACATCACGTGATGTCTTGAGAGGCGAGCTATTGGACGGAACCACAAAGAATATAATGACGAGTCGTTCGCAATTGTGGTGCACTCGAGTGTGGCGTCGCAGAGGAAAAGGTGCAGTCGTTAAGACATCCCTTCGGAGATGCTCTTCACTCGGTTAGTGGTGTCGCTCGTGAAGGATGTCTCCGACTCTAAAGCGAAACAACAAACCGGTATAAGTGATGGGAAGTCGACTATCGCTTAGGGCACTAATCTAATGGCCTCTCAGACCTGTCTCAGACAGTGCTTACTTCGGCTCTACTCGTGAACTGAACGAAGTGAGCGACTGATTAACGCAATAGAGAGACAATCATTGCATTGATTGCATCGATCGCTATCTTATTGGCTGTCATGAAGTGACATAAGCAGTGCAGAGGTCGGGTGTCATCACATGTATTGCAACTTTGCATTGCATCACATTATAAGTAGTAAAGTTCAGCTCTGGTCCTCACTCTGAGTGCACACCACTCGACGTGTGGTGAGCGCAGCGCTATATAGACCTCCTGATAGACGTTAGACTTAAAAGTGTGTTAAGATGTGCTCAAAACGGCATTCGATGCCATGTTTTTATAATAAGTAACCGTTAGTGAAATGAACCACAAAAATAGCGACTTTTGATATATTCAGTATATTTTAGATGAAGTAGGAGAGAGTGGAGAGAGATTGGGGAGAGAGAGAGAGAGAGAGAGAGAGAGAGAGAGAGAGAGAGAGAGAGAGAGAGAGAGAGAGAGAGAGAGTCTGGTGAGGCACAGATGTGAGGCGTTAAAGTTGCAAATCGTTTGCTACAAAAGCCTTCAGTTGAGTGATCACTGGTTTGGGGCCGACGTTCGCATTGTTTCTCATTATTGCATATAATTTAAAACTGCATACAAATACGAATGGAATATACTTTGAATTGGTATATACGGTGTCCAAGACTAGACACTAATGGCATAGAGACGAGAGACGATCGGATGAGTCATGGCTTGAGCGGAGACAATAAGCGTTGCATAAATACAAGTCGATATCAATTTTCAATTAATAGCGACGAATCGTATGATTTGAATGACTTTTAAACTTTGTTTTGAACTTAAATGACATGCCTTAACATCCTTAAGCTAAGAAAGGAAATCCTCGCTCATATAAAAAATATTATTCCGAGTAAATTGAATAACATTTAGTTAAGCAAATCACCGGATGGAAGTGTTATTGATATTTGGCCTAGCTCATTGCTCATTGCTGTAGATGACTGTGAGCTCATTGCTCGCTCAGTTTGTTTTGCTTTTGCTATTTAATACAACTTTAAATGTCAGCCAATATCTGAGCCGAAAGACTCGTATTGTTGTTATAAATCAATTATAAAAAGATTTAATTTCTTGGAAATTGAGTTTTTGATTGTTGTTGTGTCTTATGAGGGGAGGGGTGGGACGAGACGGGACGGCAGTGCAGTGACAGTGGTGTCGGAGGCAGTGCTCACTACAGGCGCACAACAGGCGAGCGCACACTTCCTTCCTCTGAAGAACAATAATTGTTGTGAAGAAACGGGGGAAACAGTAAGTAATAGTGGCGTTAGATTCGGTGGCACAACAAGAATAGCATAAACAAGAATTAGTTATAAATGTCAAATGAAGGCGAGGGTTGGCAGTGGTAGTGAGCAGTGAGCAGTGCACTGCACAGGGCATAGCATAGCAAGGCATAGCACACTAAAAGAGCTGTTAAATTTCCTTTGGAAGGAAGTGCGAGACAGAGACAGAGCAGAGAGACTGCGATTACGCCTCAAGAATTACAAGAATCACTGCCTATCTATGGGAACATCCGTACACTTAGTCCTCGATATCACTCTTTTTATGTGCTGTAGTGAAGACCAGAGTCGAGTCAATTGAATTGATGTGAGCGCAGGATATAATGTGTTGTGCGCTGTGTGTGTCGACCGCTCACACAAATCGCTATTAAATTTAAAGCAAAAAACTTATTTAAACAATGAAAGCGATTAAATAGTTGTCGATAGAGTGTCAGACACTGACACAGCCGTACGACACGAGTTGTATTGCCGTGCGTTTGGGGGCATAAAAAATAATACCAATAAAATTAGTCGCCTTATTAACTCTGCCTCAGATGTGCACATCAGCACAAGTCAGGCCTAAACCTAACCGTCAGACTCATAGACCTAACCGATGCTTCTTATTT
>JAQGBE010000688.1:0-15609 GCA_034698225.1 Scheloribates latipes | reverse complement strand
ACGGGCCAACCAAGTGCTCGGATTCTGTACACAATTAGGAGGTTTTCACAATTGGGAGGTTTACATCTCGGAGGTTCAACAGTATTAATGACTTCTAAATAATAAGATTCGGAAATAAAAAATCAAAAATAGTTGTTATCTATTGTGGTACTCATTAAATACAACAATTGAAAGGTGCAAATACTACTAATTTATACTAATTGTGGTCCGGAGGGCAAGGCCTGACCAGAATGAGTCCAAAAGGGCCCAAATGGGCTTGATCATTTGCACAGAAGATCATTAGACAATGAAAAGTTTTCTTGTTTCTCATTGCAAACACATTTAGAAAATGTTAATTTAACTTTTGATTTATTGATTCTCGACTTAAATGTCTTAAAATGGATATAAAAATCTATTTCTAGTGTTAATACATTGAGCAAAGGTGCTGGTGATGTGATTATGGTGAGCCAGGTGGTTCAGGTGGTTCTGGCGCTGGTCAAAGTGGGCCAATAATTGTCAATCGGTTGCCATTTATGCCAAATTACTTCATCAAAAGTAGGACTTCAGGAGTGATCAGAAGAGAAACGTTTTTGCAGATAATTGTCGATCGATTTCGTGAGAAGTCGTTCGGACAGTAATAATGGATACAAAAGGCAAACGTTTTCCGGATTTGATTTCATTTCAAGTCTTTTTTGATCGAATGAATGGAAACCTTTAGAAAAGAAGACAATAATTGATTGATTATCGCAATCAATATCTAAAGATTTAAATATAAACTGAATCGGCGTTTGTTTGTCAGTGGAAACCGATTTTCAAACGATGAACTCAGATATTATACAATTTATAGTGTTATCGATCGGTTCCGTAATCAAGAAATCAAATTATTGTCGATTGAGTTGCAGTCGTGAGGACTCCAACTCGAGAGGCAATCACTTTTTGCTACCTTTTTAACTGAGTTTTAATTTTTTATCTTTATTTGTAATAAAATAAATGAGAATTACTTTTATGTCAATTCAATTAATTTCGATATCGATTGAAAATTAGTTTTATGTCCGAAAAAATAGGTTTTCAGCCAAAACTTTCCAAAAGTTTCCAATCGGATGACATCTGAACCTCAGATCTGTATCTGACGTGAAAAAACACTTTTATTTGATAATCACTATTAGTCTGAGTGTCGATCAAATTGATTGTCAGATTGAGTGAAGTGAACGGAGAATAACCTGAAAAGAGTTGAAGAAATGTCTATAATTTGGTTTCGCGTTGTATGCGATCCGATGTTAGCTCACAATCAGACAAATTATGGTTCAATTTTCCGAACTCTTAAACCGCAAAATCAATGACAGTTCGAAAGAGTCGGACAAAGGCTTCGAAAAAAGTGTTTCCGACTATTATTGACTGTTTGTTGAATGCATTTGATTTGACGCGGCTTTCGGACAAAAACGTAAATTTCTTTGCAAAACAAGTGAGGGATAGAAAGCCGAAGCAAAAAGTGTTGCAAAACTATTACAACAATTGCAACAATAATCTGATTATTTCGGGTAAAATGCAATCAATTTGTGTATCGATCGGAAAGATATATGAAAAGAGCATTTCGTGCGGCTCTGCGTCACTGACCCTATAGTCAGACAACAGTTGTGTGCGTTTGCGGTCCTCTAAGAGGCAACTGATCCCCGAAGACGTCAATCATTTACTGTTTCTGATATGTTATGCCAACAGAGAGTAACAGACAATTAGATACGAAGCAAAAAATGCTTTCATTCGCTGTTAGACTCGATTCGATGCGAACCCAAACTAGTATTAAAGCACTTTAGGCGACACTTGTCTCTCAATCAGAGGTTTCACTGCCGCTTGTCTTCAGTCAGACCGGGAGTCAAATCTCGATTCCCGTTGTGGTCACAAACAAATTGCTTTTCACTGCTATTCAGTGATTGCGGTCTCGAATCGACGGATATTATTGTTGGATATTATTACGAATATCTTTGTCAGACAAGAAATTGCGACCAATTTATTGGCTATCAGTCAACAAATTGTATATCAAAATGAATACAATTTGTATAACAATTTATTTTATATTCATTACAAAAATCTAATTAATCTTTGACTCAAAACCAAATAAAAGACATGAATTGTAATTAATTTAATGGTTTAATGAAATTACTTAATAGTGAGAACCGTTATTGACTGCCAGTCGTTCCCAACGGATAACTATTTTCGATTCAATTACACGCTTTTGAGCGAAACAGAAGAGAAAATACAAAACAAAAAAAACAGACAAAAAATGATTTACGAAATTAGTTTCGTTTTAATTTACGGACGAAAAGAAAACGTTAATTAATGTGTCGAATAAAAGCATAGTTTCGAGAAATCCATAAACATTTGCTGTGAAAACAATACAAACATTTTCGTCAGTTTTGAAATATATAAGTCATATATGAAGTCAAATGAAATGTCGATAAAAGACAAGACAACCAAACAATTAATGCTTAACACAATGGCTTCGATTATCTTATATAAGAATTCAATTATATATAAATTTATAAAAATCAAAGATTAATCATTTCCTTCTGTTGTTTTGCGCCACTTTTCTGTCCCTAAACACATCAGTTCTGTCAGATCTGGTCTGAGTTCGGTCGCTCTGACCTCTGGCCGGCTGTCTGTCCGCTCTCTGGTCATAGCGTTCGGGTCTGTTGTTAGCGTCGAATCTGTGGTTTCTCTCAGTTCTTTCCATCCGTTCGTTCCTCTCGTTGTTGTCCTCTCGTCGTTGTTGACTCGGCCGGTCATTGGCGTCCTTCCGATTCCAGTTCTCTTGTCTGGGATTTCTGTCCATTCGATTGGCGAAAGGCGTTTCTTGTCCGCGTCTGTCATTCTGTCCGCGTCTGTCATATCTGTCACTATTGGTTCGCCGTCTCATCTTCTTTTCGGGACACACGTTCTGTTTGTGGCCAATTTTGCCGCAAAGCAAACAACCTCTTCCGGCGGGTGGCAGACCATCGGTCAAGTAGTGGCGACAAAAGAAGTATTCTTTCCAACTGGAGAATCGATTCTTATCAAAATCCGCGGTCGGCATTGTCCCGAAGTGATTGTGGCCTTTGATTAATGAACATCTGATGAATATAGCCATTTGTGCGGAAACACCGGCTCCGAGGTTATGGACCAATTGGAACGGATCTTAAGAGAATTACGATTCAAATCCTGTTGGTTGGTTGACTGGTGTCGGACATACCTTCGATGGCAATCCGACATCCCGTCCACATCTTCTCGAGTCGCCTGAGAGGAGTCATTTGCCGACAACAGACAACGTGGTCATCGAAATTGAATATTGTCGAGTAATAGCGCAAAAAGCCAAAGAAGAGTTGAGCGACCGAATCGTTGTTGGGCTCGGCGGTCCAGTATCGGCCCAAATTGTCTAAATCGGAGAAGAACCAGGTGTCCCATCCCTCCACTACACGTTCTTCTTTCGTATCCAAACCTATCTCCTGGAGAACGGGAATGATACCGATTTGCTGGAGATAGTGGATCGTCATCAGAGTGTACGCATATGACGAGAGGCTTCCGCGCGAGGCGTCGCAGATATCACAGGTCTGGACACAAGATACGAGATAAATTAGAATGAACGAAGACAGGAGTGTCACCTACTTTAGCGAAATGTTTGACTATGAAACCCAAAATGGCGACCCTAGCATCGATTTTGGTGTATGTCTTGAGAAGTTTGGTGTTATGGACGCCGAGAATGTTGTACATGCTGATATCGCACTCGACGCGTCTGTCCCTGTCGTACATGTACTTGAACTTAACGATAGGCACTTTTGCCGACGGAATTCCCTGAATCTCTTCCAGTCTTGGATGGGAATGAAGTAATTCGACGATACCTTCAAGAATTTTACGCAATTCCAGGCCCTCTCCGGTCGGGTTGTCCTCGAATGTGCAGCAGATGTCGAGATCGCACTGACGCGCACCGAAACCGTTTCTGGTCGACCCGAACAGTTCGAGTACAGCCTTTGGAAGCTCTTTTTGGATGAATTGCTGCAAATCGCTGATAATGTTTTCTTGGATTATCAAATCTCTCTCTTCCATTTGCTTGCTAATGAATATCTCTTTGAATATATTCGATAGACTGTCAGCATATTGAGGGCTCAACACTTCAGGCAATGTCTTCAGTTTAGGCAACTCTTGTTTGGGACATCTGCTCTGAAGATGTCCGTAACGATGACATAACCGGCAAAATTTGTCAGGAGCTCTGAAGAATGGCAATTGTCGTAAGTTAAAGGTGTAGGACAACCGGTCCGGATGAATGAGTTGAGCAGTGGTCTGCAGATCGGGCAATAACTCCATCCAAATGCCAAAATGCTTGAGGATTCTGTTGGCCTTCGGATGAAAGTTCTCCTTTCGTTTCTCGTCGTCAGAATCGGAGTCATCACTGCCTCTCTGGTTCTGACTTTGGTTCATAGGCTCGGATTTGTTGGCACTATTGCCGATTTGATTGATCTGAGTGTTAAGCTCACTGACATCAAAGCAGTCGACCACTTTTTGACCGACCATTTGAAACCTATTGACAACAATCTCGAAATCTCTTTCGGTGTACAGCGGCTTAACATTCATTGAGTTGCCGATGCTATTACTTGACGGTATGTCTGTGGCAACAAATGGCACCGAAAAATAGCGATAGGTGTGTCTGAGTTGCTCGAAGAACGAGTTGAATAACTTCATGCTTCCGACAGAACGGGACAGATTGAACGAGGGTCGGACCGGGTCCTCCACCGCAAGCATTCGCGTCGACCACGGCTTGTCTTCGCGCGTTCGCACGGGTTTTGTCGTACGGATAGATACGGCAAAAGTCTCGAAGTCGAAGTGAACGGCATAGTAGCGAAGCATATCTAGCCATAACTCGCCCACAGACTTGGTGTTCGTTTTCGGCCATTTCAGGCCTTTTACGTTAAAGTAGTCGTCTTCGGAGTCGTTCTCATCTTGCGTTGCTTTGGCCGGCGATTGCTTGGCTGCCGTTTCATTTGGCTTCTCATCTTCTTCTGTCGGCTGCTGAGGGTTAGTCTCGGCAGACTGAGTGCTGGCTAACAACTCGTGAAGACAGGGCACAACTGGTGGAGAGCACTGTTGCAGGAAGTGAATGGCCAGAATAGGAAAGGTGAACGACGGCCACAAACCATTCTCCTGGTCATCGAAACCATAGATGCGCGCCCACTCTCTGAAGGCGATCCCCAATAAGCAGACTCTGTCGTCGATTTCGGAGTAGTTCTGAAGTAATTTTGATAATCTATAGCTTTTCTGACACATAATCGTAACTTCGATGACGATGTTATTGACTCTGTCTCTGAACAGAAGTTTCGGTGTCTTTAAATTAAACTCATTCTTGACGTTGTCGTAAAGTTCAGGATATTTGGGGATCAGATCAGCGAATTGATCCAAAATAAGTGCCAAAGTATTGATAGATCTCTCGCTTTTGTCACTTTCGTTGTTATTACAGACGATTTCCAGATTAAGATCGCTTTCTCTGAGAGCAAAGCCATTGTTGGTCGCAGTTCTGGTGATGGTTGAGCCGAACATCCGAAGCGAGTAGTTCTCCAAACCATTAGTTTTCATCATTTCGTTCAAAGTGTTTACCGCTTGGACTCGGCGTTCATAGTCTGGAGTGAAGACCGAAACGGTTCGATAGACTCGTTCGATGAGTTCTGTCATTTTCATGGCATGGGATGAACTGTAATCGGGAATCGATAGGACAAACAAGTACTCCATTAGCTTTCCGTGTCTTTCCTTGTGTTTGTCCGACGACAAGTGCCACTGAATCGACTTGTAATCGGCAGTAGTCGAGCACAACTGACAGACCACTTGACCACCCCTTGTATAGCACTCCGAGTGCGATATGCCGTGCAGTTTGCAGAAGTTCACGTACTCGGGGTCACATCGGCAGCTCCTGGCCTGACCACTGTTGCCACCGATCATATTGTTTGCGTGAAATGGTGCGGCAAAACGGCCAACGTTCGGATTCATTGGGTTCATTGGGTTCGCCATTTGATTTGCAACAAAAGCCGGGTTCGCGTGGTTTGGAAGCCTCGGCTGACTGACGAGCGCGCGGTTCGGCTTCGCGTTGATTGTCAGCCGTTGGCCAATCATTTGGTGAAACGGGTCGTAACTTTGGGCCATTGAGGCCGAGACTGTCCTCAGTCGTGCTTATGGCCCGACGTGCAGACTATTGGCCACCAAATAGAGCACCACTTGTGTCAACAAAAGAGCGATAAATAGAGTTGAATACAAAATGATTGTGTATTTAAAGACATTGTCGGACATAGTGTTGATGTTTGCTGTCTGTAGTCAATGAATGGCAACTGAGCTGTGGCTCAGCCCTCGGCTTCTCATTGGCCGCACACTCGACAAACAACTGGTGCTTCAGATGTGTTTGCTTTTGATGATAACTGGGTTCGAGTAGTGGTCACGAGTGGTCACTATTCGCCACTTTTCACCGCCATTTAAATCACTGATAAACTGTCGGATTTGTTAATTCAGTACATCGTTTATGTAAAGTCTCAGTGTTGCCAAAGCGAGTGAACCTCAAACTGCCAAACAGTCTGGCCTTCAATGGGCGCTCAAACCAGTGACTGATTCACGTGTGGCTGCCGTCCGACCTCTGAAGTGAAGAAGTGTTGACAACTATCCAGCGAATAGAAGACAATTCTTTCATCAACGACATTGCTGATCATCACATAAGATCTAACTCGTTAAGGCCATTGTTTTGGTGGCAAACTTTTCATTAGTTTTTGTTTACATTTTTGCCGGTATTTTAAACTATCATTTGTTAACCCAGAGGAATGTCCCACGAAATGAAGTAAGTTAACATTGACCATGCTAATACAATAATTCATAATGTAATTTGATTGCAGATTATTACAACCGTTGCAATATATCAACGAGTTCTTGGTGAGAACCCCTTCCTTGTCCAACCCTTCATTGAGTTCTTAAAATTTTTGCATTTGTTCAGAAACAAGACATCAGAAGCGATGGCCGAAAGTTTGAAGAATTTCGTTGCAATCTTTTGAATTGTGGTATAATAACAAATGAAGAGTCAATTATGTCTTATCGTGAGTTTGCTTTTCAGACACCATCGGAACGGCCAACGGGTCGGCAATGTTTAGGTTAGGCAATAGTGCCGTCATTTGCGGGATCACTACTGTAAGTGCTATTCGCTTGTAATCTAAATTCAAATCTAAATTCAATTGTTATTACAGGAAATTGTCGAACCAAACAGTGAGACACCCGATGAGGGATCCGTCAATTTAACTGCAAAACTGCCGCCACTTTGTTCTGCCAAGTATTGCATGACTGATCCAATCAATGATGAACTCGTTTTGACACAATTGTTGAAAAACATCTTCAATAGTAGCAAAATAATTGATACCAAGAAGTTGTGTATATATGAGGGAAAGGTATGCCAAAGTGACCGCCATTTGACTCATATTTTTACATTGTTTTATCAATTCTTGTGCTTAGTTTGTCTGGAGTGTCAATATCGAAGTAATTTGTCTGAATAATGACGGAAATGTTTTCGATTTATGCCTCACTTCTATTGTGGCCGCTCTTCACTCGTGTAAGTTTTAATCGCGAGGAATGATTGCAAAAGTAGACAATTATCATTTGCAATGATCAGGTGGTCTCCAATCAGTGACCGTAAGCGACACCAATCAGATCATGTATGAGGAACACAAAGAACCGATAGAATTGTCGTCTCTTCCCATCCCGACTACTCTGGCCGTCATAGACGGGTATATAACGTGTGATTTAACAAGAGATTTGTCCTAATATGCAATTGCTTTCAGCAAATATCTGATTGACCCGTCCATAGACGAAGAAAAAGTTGCCGATTCGTTGGTTCATGTCGTGGTGGACGCCAATAACGGGTCGATTGTATTATTCCATTCGACGGGCTCTACAATAATGAAAATCAAAGATATCGACAAATGCTATAAATTAGCCAAAAGTCGGTCAAAAGTGGTTAAAAAGTTGATTAAAGAACTGTCAAAATCTCAATCATCCAATTGATTGATGCAATCATTTCATCAATTAATTTATCAAATATTTTCATAACCGATGTTATCCTCGACAACAATAAAATCTTCTTCTGGTGACTCATATTTGTCTTCTTTTTCATCTTTTTCATTGATGATAAAAGTGTTATGAATGTGCAGGATATGACATAATGAGGCGACATTGACGACAAACCTATTGTGCAAATCATCGCTCAATTAAAATGTTTGTCAAATGTTTTGATAATTTCAAAACTGGTTATCATTTTTCGTGCGATGTTTGTGCAGTTCATCACAAGAGCTCTGCTCTTGAAATATGCCAATAACTGGCGATTCTATTGATCTTCGATTAGATACAAACGAATAAACATATTTGCGAACCATTTCTCAAGTCTTTCACTTTATTTGACATTTTTGAATAAAATAATTTATTTTCTTCAATTGGACTCTTCGTGTGCTTCCAAATGTTCTTGATTATATGCAAGCTATTATTAATCGTCTTTCAACTATTGCCTAATGTTTGTGCCATTCTGTTTGGTCAACCAGAACAAGTTCATCTTTCTTATGGAAGTAATCAATAATCATTATTAATAATCATATATTTCAACGTCAATTCCTAATTAACAAGGTGATCCAACTCAGATGATAGTGACCTGGGTCACATTCAACCAGACAAACACATCTACTGTCGAGTATGGAAGTAAAGAATTCGATTCTTCGCAAGTTGGCTCTAGCACACTTTTCCTGGATGGTGGCAATGAAAGTCGAGCTCTCTATGTGCATAGAGTTGTTCTTGTTGATTTGGTGCCCGGAATGTCCTACAGTAACAACGAAATGATCGACCAAATGTCATACGTTTAATCTTATTATTGAATTATATTTTCCAAGAATATCATTGCGGAAGTGCTGACGGTTGGAGTGATGTCTTCACATTCAATGCAATGAAGAGCGGCAGTGATTGGAGTCCGAGATTCGCTGTATTTGGAGACCTCGGTAACGAAAATCCACAATCGATTCCTAGATTACAGGAAGAGGTTCAAAGAGGGCTGTATGACAGCATTTTGCATATCGGTGAGCTAGATCAATTTATATTCGAATTAGATAAACAATATGTTGTGATTGATCTGATGGTGTATTTGCAGGTGATTTTGCTTATGACATGGACTCAGTGAGAGACAGATAGAGACAGTGATCGCTGAGTTTTGTTGATTTACCTCTATTTACATTTACTTTAGGACAACGGCAGAGTTGGCGATCAATTCATGAGACAAATCGAATCGATCGCTGGCTATGTTGCCTACCAGGTGTGTCCGGGCAATCACGAGTACAAATAGTGAGTAGAAGAATGTTTGCTCAATAAGTCAAACCATGAGTGAAATTATCGAATTTATCATCGCATCAAATATAAAAGACAATATAAGAGATTGTTTGAGTAGAGTATGTCATAAATCAATTTGTTTGCAGCAATTTCTCCAATTACGACAATCGCTTTTCAATGATGGACAGCCGAACGGGTCGTATAAACAACCACTACTACAGTATGAATGTCGGATCAGTTCATATAATTTCCTTTTCCACCGAATTCTATTACTTCCCTCAATACGGATGGAAACAATTGATCTATCAATACGATTGGCTCATCAATGACCTGAAAGAGGCCAACAAACCTGAGAACCGAGCGCTCAGACCCTGGATCATAACGATGGGCCACAGACCCATGTATTGCAGCACTGATGACCAGTAAATTGGTTCTAGAAATTATCGATTTATCGGAATTATAATAACTTTTATGTCGAACAGCGATGACTGCACTCGAAGGCAGAGTATTGTGAGTGAAATGTCAATCAATCGATTGGTTTGACATTTATCTCATTTCTCAGATACGAAAAGGATTGCCATTTGTGCACACCTTGGGATTGGAGGACCTCTTCTACCAGTACGGAGTGGACCTGGAGTTGTGGGCTCACGAACACGTCTACGAGCGAATGTGGCCGCTCTATGACCTCCAGGTCTACAACGGCAGCCGAGAAGAGCCGTATACTAACCCGTCAGCGCCGGTCCATATAATCACCGGTTCAGCGGTACTTCAGTGCAATTCAATTGACATTTAACGGAATTAACTTTCGCTATGAAGGGTTGCAAAGAAAGACACGACTCGTTCGTTAATAACCCGCCGGATTGGAGTGCGGTCCGCATCTCGGACTACGGCTATACCCGCCTCAATGTCATTAATAAAACTCACTTGATAATCGAACAGATATCTGACGATCAGGTATGGCATTGGGTTCCCAGTGATCGCTAATATTGATCTCTCAAAGGATGGAAAAATTGTGGACAAAATAACATTAATTAAAGACTCGCACGCAATGAGAAAACCAAAAGTTAAATGAATATCCGATCGGTTTAAGGAATTTCCGCAAAAGTATTAGTAAATAAGTCTAAAAACATTTTGATTGTACAGTAAATACCCAGTAATAAAAGTGATGACACGAATCGTTGGCAACTGAATGAACCGGATTTCATAAAATTTGAGGTCAATTAAATTGAGACCAATTTACAGATGACTTTATTGAGTATTAGAAAACTACAAAAAGAGTGGTTTCGAAACATGGAATGTATAAATATTTGGCATATATTAAAGTGCAGTCTATTTGCGAACATTTATTCAAATTACGTGTATATTAAGGATTAAGCGAATCGCCGATCAATGGCTTTGCAGAGCCGAGGAGTGCCGTCACTGGCAGTCAGTGTCTGATTGTTATTATGCAAACTAAACCCAACTCTCGGGAAACGGTTTCGATTGCCATTTGAATCACTCCTTCGGAATGATTCTTCGTTTAGAGGAATTCCTGTCCTCCTCTTCGAAGCTCTCCTCCTGTTTCTGCAATTATTATTGAAATCAAATACTAATAAAATAGAAAAAAAGCATTACTTGTCTCACAGATATAGTGTAGTTGGAGTGACGGGTCTTGTAGGAGACCTTCCGATTGCAGAAGTGTTCGACAATCGAGACCAAAAAGGCAAAGATAAGACCGATTGTGAGGACCACGAGTCCCACAAATATGGTGTTCAGAGTTATGGTTGTGTTCGACAATTCCTATCGATTGGAAAGCCATTAAAGACAATAAAATCTATATAAATGGCAGACTTTGATGTCGATGAGCCGGCACTGAGACCTCTCGCCCCACCACTTGGCCTCCAGTTTGCCGATGTCTCCCCTTTCCTTCAACTTAACGATCGCTTCGTTTAACGGTTTTCTGATAAGAATGTAAAGGATTTTGTTTGAAAGTGCTTTGGAGGCAAACATCAATTTAAGTGCTAACTTAAGGGGCGATCCCACGGGTAAACCGATTCCGTAGTCAATCGAATGGAAGTTCTTTCCCACTTTGAATGTATTGCACGGCCGCCGATCGTTTACGTAGTTATTCATCGGCGCCTCCAAAATGAAGACATACTGACCGTCAGAGTCGCGCACTTTGTCGAAGCCCGCGCTGTACGAGTCGACGAACACATTATTCATTGCTTGCATTTTCTGCCACATTGTCTGATAGACACCGATCTGTGACCTCTGGTCGCCGATAGCACAACACGAATGACCGATTGGAACAACGACTCGAACATTCATCACTTACCATGAAGAAGGTCTGCGTTGACGAGTCCTTCAGAGTGCCATATTCCAGGATATTCTGTTTGGCCAACTCTTCGGCGGAACTAATCGGAACCATCATCTGGTCGTCTGTCAGATTGGAGATAACTTATTGAGATAAGAAGCCAAAGAACAGCCAATTCTTACAGTAGACGAACGCATCGCTCAGTGACTCGTATTTGCCTAAAACGTTGAATAGTGTGAACTTCATAGTCGTTGTCACAGAATTTGCAGTCAAGTTCGCCAAATAGGATGTGATTGTGATGAAGACGAAGAGCCACCAAACGAATGACACGATTCTACTGGAGACTGAGTGCGGGTAAACGCCGGACACCTGGTATAGGAGGACTCCGACGGAATAGGAGAGACTCGCACACAACGAAATGCTGGTTTCGTTTGGATTCTGGTCTTTCATCAGATCCTTGTCGAACGACAGCCAGGATACCACATAGAAGATGAGAGTGACGCCGAAGATGGCCAACACCAGCGACGCCCAAACTTCTTTGCTCATAGGCCGCACGAAGCCCAACATATCAGGCGCTACTGAACTCGGCTTTTTGGCCATCAGAGACATGCCACTGGTCATGAAGGGAAGGGTGAAGTCTATCACTTGGATCCGGGAGGGGGTGATCGTGAGCGGCGCGACTGCCTGTCGGATGATTGAACCAATTATTCGCATCGCTTGACTTAAAGTGATTATTAATGGACTCGTAATTAATTAAGTCCAATACTAATACCGACCAAATCGACTTCGTTTCGAATCAATTCGCCGATCATTCCGTTCCAACCAGACTTCGCCTGAGGATCGGGCGCTCCATACTTGGAATCATTAACGATACGGATTCTGAACTGAAATCCGGTCTCTTTGGCCATAGAGTCGACCAAATCTTTGATGAATCCCTCGAAGCGTTCGTTGCCATTAAAACTGAGCCCATTGTCCGACTTTCGCATGAGAAAGGGTTCTTCCTATTAGTGGATAGAATTTCCAATCGATTTATTATCGATAGAAGTAATCAATTCATAAGAGAATTGTCGCGTTATTTCAATCAATTTCTGAATCGCTTTTCGAATCGAAATTATTGGTATTCAAAGGCAAGTCTGGGTTCAGACAAACCCAAAGATATAAATCAAGCGTTGCTTCGAATGAAAAGTTTTAACGTTAATGACATAAACGATAAGAAATGAGCGATTATTGTATTGAATGATATGTAATGGTCGGGCACTTCGGGTATTGATGCAATGAGCAAGGATAGGATCACTTACCAGAGTGGTGGTAATGGTGTACGTCATGTTCTGGTTAAACAGCGTCGACCTGTCATTTATTCTCAATCTATTCGGATGCAGAACTGTTAGGCCCGACAAATCAGACCATAAGGCGATCTGCAAAGTGATTAATCAATACATTTTCAGCCAAAGTGCTCTTCAAATGGTCCGGATTTGAGGCCAACAATTAAGTTTTGTTTTTTACACTCTCTTCCATTGTATCAGAGATAATACAATTCCTTCCTAAATATCAATGCGAACGTCGGTCTCATTGAAATGAATACTGCTTTTCATCGGCACTGATATGCGTCTGGAAATCCATTTATTCGTTATTATAAAGCGATTAAACGAAAAGAACTTTTTATTATATTTGATAATAGACTGAAAAGACAAATGAATTCTCGTGAGTCTGACCTGAGATGCCTTCAAAGGCTATATTCTATTACCGAAAGTGGAGCTAATTTTAAACATCAATATAGATATGAAGTGAAACTGAAAGAGCTTTTCATGACTTTTGGATCTCTTTTTGCCTCAAAGCGAAAAATGTCGAAAACAAATATAATTTGGAATAAAGTTATTATGGATAATATTGAGTGGATATGATATGCTTTATGCGGATATACCTTTTCGAAAAGTCCATTATTGCTGATCTCGAATATTTCAATCGAGTAATTCTTTCGCGAACCGCTGCTATGGAACTCAATATTTCCAGTTATGCCGAGTCTTGAAGTCTAATAATAGAGAAAAATTGATATTTTTTGCTCTGAGATTGCAATCAATGGTTGGATGCGATGGAGGAATGGCTACACAAGAAGACTACTAACAATCTTCAAATGGCTGGCAATAGTCTCTCCGAATTTGAATGGCTTGAGTGTAGGACAGGTCGGATCGATAGTCTTTCGGGTGAAGTTGACAGTGGATATGACGGACTCGGTTTCCAGCGCTTTACTGATGTTTATCTGCGACCGTATTATCAGATGGAACGCCTGCAACAGAACCTGAGTGGCGTCCATCGTCAGCGCCTCTTCCAGCTATCGGAAGCCAAACACCAATAATAAATGTCAAAAGTCTCGTCTTAACAGCTTTTCTGCTAAACAGTGCATTGGTTTTAACAAAATCCCATTTCTCTCGTCACTCGTACTTTCGCTTTGGCGCTAAATAGAAGAGCTCCGGTCACTTACCGATGGCATATCATCCTCTCCAAACTCATCCCGATTCGTACTCTTCAAGTGAACCAATTTTTTCAATTCATTTTTATCTGAAGGCAACCCAAAGCTCGTGATATTGACGGCGTTGAAAGCCGGCGGAACTACTTTTGGCCACATCTCGCTCAACAGCTACGGAACAGACAGAGACAGAACAGAACAGATAAGGACACGTTTGAGGCGCACAACCGAACAACGCATTCAGTATTTCACGGCCCACCGAACCGACGGCCAACCATTATCTCACTAACACCTCGATTGGCAAACAAAGATTGAAATCAGATTCGCCCGAAGCCAACCGAAAATAGAACTAATAGTAAACATGGAGTTGAATGATAAGGTCGGGCACGACAGGGAAGGACGGGACTGATCGGCAGCCAATCGATCGGAGGCCAGGGCTGAGCGAAGCGCAACCCTTACTCTCCCTAATCGCTAATTATCGGAACAGCTCTCGAGAGAGCAATTCATTAAATATTTAATTGGATGCCAAATAAAGTGTAATTCACTCACAATATTAGTCAATAAGTAATGGAATGTCGATCTCTCCATCGCCGTGTCCTGGATGTGATACGCGATCAGCGCTTTGGTGATGTGAAGATTGCAGTTGAGAACCACATATTTCATACTATCCTTTCTCTCCCTGTCCAGCGATTTAAGCAATTTATAGCCATCGCCGGCATTGGAAATGCGCTTAATTGCAGTCAATTGTATTCTGTGTTCGCTTCTATGCAAGTGTTTCATCAGCTCTTGCAACTCAAAAATGCCTGCAATGAGACAAAGAGACAAATGGAGTGAATTATAGCCATCAGTGACATTAGTGACAAGGTAATGCAAGGCAGTGGAAGGCAGTGCAAGTCGCTTACCATAATCAGAATCGTAGATATATATTAATTTGGTCCACTGATACCACTTAAGTACACTTGTTATTGCCGGCCAATAGTTGGGCTCTAAGTTAATGCCGTGGAAGTCGGTGTAGTCCGGGCTGTGGCTCCGGTCGTGGTGTGCGAACAGTGGCGAACTGCCCACCAGAGGCACCTAAAAGGACACCAATGGTCAGTACATTGTACTCGGATTATGCATTTGGCGGCCAATAACACGATAATTGAGTTTTAATTCAATTTTATTAGAAATAAAAGTGACGCTAATTTGGCGATTAGTTGCCATTCATTGTGCGCAAGGAATGTGTCCGTCACTGCCGCCACTAAATTCTCATTGCTTTACGACCTGGAAAGGGATGGCATTCGGGCCCAGACTCTCATTTATCATCGATTGAGTTGTCAGTAGCGTTGGGCAATTTCACGACTTTTCATTTTGCTCTTGAAATTTCAGGAAATTTCAGGAAATTTCAGGAAATTTCATGAAATTTCATGAAATTTGTATTTTGGCACTTTAGAAGCGTGCTAAATGAATTAACCTTTTCCAATATATTATATGAGTATAATAAACGTAAACAAAGATAACAAAGATGCTGCTCAAGGCCAATCAG
>JAQGBE010000687.1:0-15615 GCA_034698225.1 Scheloribates latipes | reverse complement strand
ATTTGTATTATACTTAAACTGTAATTTTTATTTAAATAGTCAATTTTTCTGCCTAAGGCCGCTCTTCCGTTGTTAACCCTAGTACTCCTTACGCCAAATGCTCCAGGTTGACGACTTTATTTGGTACCTGAATGAAAGTTTCTTTGGGTTTCATTGTCTAAACTTGTTCAAATTTACCAAGCTAGCTTTCTACAAGTTCTTCTTGGCTCTCAGTGTCTCTATTTTGATGATTAAGAAATGAGCCTAGATTGTCCAATAACATTGGTCCCAGTTAATGTACATTTAATCAATTAACAGTGAGTTACACTGCAGCTGATTAGCTCTTGGTCAATGCGTTCAGTGCAAATTAGTACATCGCAACTTCTAGTCAAAATATTTACAAGAGAATCTTATCAAACCAAATGCGATAAGAAGATACACTTCAATTTATAATCAAGTTAATGACAAGCTTTTATATTTAAAAATTAAATAACCTGGCACTTGATATTATGATCAATTAATATTCAACAATAAACAGTGTGATTTTTACCTCATTTCCCATTGTTTATTTATAGTAAAACCAGGATGGTTTAATAAACCAGGATGTAACCAGTAAGCAGTGTGCGATACATTGAACCAAGGTTGTCGAGTACAGAACTGTAATGCACTACTGATTTATGAGTGCAAATCATCGTTTGATTCAATTCAAAATGTAATTTGTTTACTGTCACACTTCAGTAGTGCTATTGACTGGCACTAAAGGCGTACTTCGACACCATTGTCACCATGCTCAGTTTCTTGAACACCTGGCTCTTCTATGGCATCGTATCGTCACTACCACTCCTCTATTGGTGAGCAAACTGAACCAACTTTCCAATAAAATGAGACACATTATGACAGGTATTACACGCGAACATTCAATTACTGGTCTAAGCGGGGCATAAAGGGTCCGAAGCCGTACCCCATTGTGGGAAACTTACTCTATCAGCTCCTCAGACCCAAGCCCTACATTGAAATCGAGTGGTTCAAGAAGTATGGCAAGATATATGGGTAAGTGAGCTTGGTCATTAGAACTGCGACACTTTACCTTGCTCATCTTCAGCATCTACAACGGCATGAAACCGGCCATCACAGTTGCCGAACCCGAATTAATCAAGAACATACTGGTGAAGGACTTTCACCTGTTCACCGACCGGCAGAAGAACCGACTGCTGCACCCGATCACCAGCAAGAATCTGGTGGCCGTCGGCGGCGATGACTGGAAGCGCATCCGAGCGATAGCCAGTCCGACATTCAGCTCAGGGAAGATGAAGAGAATGTACCCAATGATCAAAAACTGTTTGAACGACTTCTTGGAGGCGCTCGACCGCTACGCCAAAGAGGGCCGCGACGTCAACGTGAAGGACGCGTACGGCAACTACACGATGGACGTGATCGCCACCTGTGCCTTCGCCACCAAGACCAATGCCCACAAGGACCCGAACAACAAGTTCATCAAGAGTGCGCTGGCCGTGTTCAACCCCAAAATGTACCGGCTATTTGCCTTCATTATGTTGCCCAGGAAGCTATTGGCGTATTTCGGTGTATATGGAGCCACAGATGAGTCGGCCAACGAGTTCTTCTTTGACCTGACCCGACATATCATCAAAGAGAGGAAGAGCTCCAACAAGAAACACAACGACTTCATTGATTTGCTGATTGCCGCTCAAAAGGGAACCAATGATTCGGATGTTGTGGTCAGAGATGACGACGATGTCAATGAAGCGCATCACGTGAATGAGGGTCGGGAGGAGTTGGACAGCGAGAGGAAGGCGTTGAGTGGTCTCTCGGAGCGGTACATCACCGAAGATGAAATGCTGGCCCAGGCCTGGGTCTTCTTCGTGGCCGGCTATGAGACAACGGCAACGACACTGACGTTTGCCACCTATGAGTTGGCGCTCAATCCGTCGGTTCAGCAAAGACTGTACGAGGAAGTGATGACTGCGGTGGACAGCAAAGGCGACATAGACTACGACCAACTCTCGCGGCTCTCATATCTCGATGCAGTCATATCGGAGACACTTCGGATCCATTCGCCGGTCATACGTCTGGTGAGAGTGGCCAACGAGGACTACAAACTAGGCGACACCGGTCTGACCATTTTGAAGGACCAGTCGGTGGAGATCCCAATCTATGCTCTGCACCACTCGGAGGAGTACTACGACCAGCCCTTCACCTTCAGACCCGAACGCTTTTTGCCTGAGAACAGGGACAAAATCACTCCCTACTCATACTTGCCGTTCGGCGCCGGGCCTCGCAATTGCATAGGAATGCGGTTCGCACTGATGGAGGCGAAGGTGGGCTTAGCTCAAGTGGTCAAACGGTTCCGCTTCTTCAGAACCGACAAGACTGACGTTCCCTTACTCCTGAAGAAGTCTGTTGTTCTGCATTCCGTGCGACGAGTTGTGGTCGGCATTGAGAGACGGGTCGACTAAATTATGGTCATCGCTATGACATAATTGCAATCGAATAGAAATACAACAAACAGTTCAATGAAATCAATCGATTTGTTGGTTTGAAAGTTTGAAGATAATTTTAAAACGCAAATTCAAAATAACCTTGCAAATATAATTGTTAATTCTTCCCGATAAATGACAGAAATGATACGATTTATAAATACAGTTAATAATTCAAACAGCAATCAACAGCACATATAATGAATAGTAATGATATGAGTAAATTGTATTGATTCAGTTGACAATTAATTGTTTAATTGTCTGATAAAGTACCAAATCTCTAAATTCCAATTTGACCGTTATCTTCGAAAAATAACCGTTAAGTGACTTTTTCCGGATACTAGATATGACATAATCCCAATAGTTAAACGACTAAATAACAATTACATTATAAAATCGCATCATATCTGCCATTTATAGGAAAGATTTTTAATTTAAATTGGCAAGGTGATTCTGAATTTGGATCATAAAATAATTTTCAAAATTTTATGAATATACAAAAATTAATTAAACAATTGGCAAACAATTATTAAATTACAAAATGATTCCTAATTATTGATCGCTCATCTCATCGGTTGGAACTAAACTCTCGTCAGTCGTTGAGTCCGATTCGTCCGACTCTTCCGATGAATCCAAAAACCCGTCGCTATCGGAGACATCGCTCCAATCGATTACCCGAAGAGAACTGACATTAATTAGTTTGATATCACAATCTGAAGACACGGTTCCTCTCAATTGCGATATCTTTGTGTCATTCAAATCAATCGTTTGCTTTCCATTCGACAAATAAATTCTCTTCAGTTTACGACACTTTGCTATCAAATCCATTACAACTAATTCACTCAATTTATGTCTGCATTTAAACGTAAAGATAGAAATCCGCTCTAAATTAGACAATTTGGACAACGATTCTAAGCCACTGTCCGTCAGTTGACAGTTGTCCACATCGATGGACTGCAGTTGAGGCCAATGGACATCGATATCAGTGAATAATTTATCGGATATTTCGCCGTTCAATGTCCTGAACCACAGATGAGTTAAATGTCGGCAGTTTTGCAGTGACTCTGATGTGAAGAATTGTTTTTCACTGTCGTCAGTCTCTTGGTTGTTGAAGAAGAGGTCAAGTCTCTTGAGGTTAACAAAATTATTGAATGCCTTGAAAACTTTGATATTATTGGCCGAAGAGCTGGTCATCACATATAAAGTGATTGACTTTAGTTTAGGACAATATCGGCTCAATTTGGCCAACAGTTCAACGATTTCGCTGCCGATCGATACGTGTCTGATGTCGAGGCGAATGAACTCGAGGTTGGGTAGACTGAAGAACACATTGAATGGACAGTCGAGTGATTCTCCCGGTATTAGTCTTTCATTGTCACTGCGGAGGGAAATGTTTCGCAAAGTATTTCGGTTTTCGTTACACAAAAGCATAACTCTCTCGAAGTCTGTCGCAGAGTATGAGAAGGAAAATGATCTCAATTTGGTTAATAACACTTCTTCTCCGGTGACAACCACAGACAACGACCTGCTCTGAAGGTTCACTTCTTGCAGATTCGGCAGATGTCTGAAGACATGATATCCGAGTTGTGTTGAATCATAAACTATCAAACTTTTAAGTTTTGCGCTAAACTTATCGCAAAAATTATTCCACATTTTGGCCGATAATCCCAAATCAGATTTGATTGAAACCAAATGAGCGCAGTATTTGTGGATCAAACCGAAGACCTCTTCTCTGTATCTTTCCGTCACACGTGAATTGATCTCAATATTCTTCAATTGACGGCATTTTCTGAATATTGTCTCGTATTTTGACAAAACAATTGCCACAAAATCGTTGATAAGACGTCCATAAGAGGGGTCAAAGTCTTTGCACAAAAACCGCTCGACTTTGAGACAGTGCTGTCCGTTGAAGACAACTCTTCGCCACTGTTTGGACACACATTCGTAACGAAACGCTTCTTCGAGTGTCAAATAACTGACGATATATTCGCACAAATCATCGCCGAAGCGGTCCATCGAGTCCTTGGCATAGGTTGGGCTCATTTCGCTGATTCTTGTGGTCAGTGAATCATTGACAGTGATCCAGCAGTTGTCTCGCAAACAGGTCCTAAAGACACGGATCAGATGATTGTCTGCCGGTCTGTCACAACATATGACAACATATGTACAGTCGTTATGACAACACTTGTCAGCCAATGCCAGCCAAACGCGAATCGTTTGAATCGTTCAAAGATTTGTCAAAAATAAGTTTTCATTCAAACTAATGAATTAATTTGTTTATTGTTGGTCTCCAATCATCACATTCTTCAACCGATCGGATGTTTTGATCAGTTCGACAGCAATTGATTCACTAATTGCTTCTTCGGCTCCTCTGCTAAACAAACAAAGTGTTTGCAAATTAGATAATTTAGACAAACATTTGATTGTTGTGTCACTAATTTGGCATAAATTCAATCCTAATACAATAAGTTTTGGCAAATTCTTGTCTATATCTTTGATAAAGTGATCATCTATTGAATCAAAATTAGTTTTGATCTTCAAATGAGTCAAATTCCGGCAATACTTCAGGCAATCCGAGCGACGAAAAGAGGTGTTTTCAACTTCAGTCGAGCCTTTCATTTCGTAATCAATTTGTTTCAATTGTTTGAATGATTTGAAACTTTCAAAGACTTTAAAATTAATCGAAGAGTTTTTTGAGATTTTTATCTGAATTTTCTCCAAACTTTGACAACAATTGCCAAGCATTTCAAGGTTGGAGACCAACGAGTCTTCGAATGGTAGTCCGAAACAAGTCAAAGAAAAACATCTGATTTTTGTTAGTTTTGATAAACTGTGAAACAATTCACTGAATGATTGTTCAATCAATTCATTGCCGTAGAATCGAATGGTCACTGATTTTAGTGAATCCTTGTTTTGCTCGATAAACAAACCGATTCGTTGCGTGTCTTCAACAGAATATCTCAATGAAACCGATTCCAAGTTTTTAACAATGACTTCATTATCATCGAAAAGTAGAGACAAGTCCTCAAAGTTTGTGTTTCCGATATGAAGACACTTCAAGTTTGAACACCACTTAAGAAGTTCTTTATTGCGATTACAGTCGGATTTGAATTCAAGTGAATTCAATGAATTTCCGTATTTTTGGATAAATTCTTGAATAGTCTCCGAACTGACAGAAGAGAAGTCGCCCTTAAATGACACCAATTTATTGCAATATTTTACGATTGATTTAATCACTTCTTCGCTATTAGACAATTGAAATCCGAGGTCAATGTGTCTCACATTCGGCAGTTTTCGCAAAGCATTGTCCAAAAGCGTACAATCGATGGCATAATCACTGTCGACACCAAAGAATTCAATTAACGAAAGTTCAGTCAACTTATTGAACACTAATCGTCGGCACTGTTTGGACAGACATTCAAAACGAAACAAGTCTTCAGTTGACAAAAAACTTAACAATAATTCGGACAAATCGTCACCAAATCTGTCGAACGAACTCTTGACTTCTTGTCCACTCATTTTGTTGATATCACTCCAATGTTGGAACGAATAGGTGATAAACAATGGCTCGAAAAACGCCTATTCAGTGATATCTTTCTCTCAAATCAGTGAAACAATGATCTGAAAAAAGTTTTGAACGCAAGAGAGTTGTGACTGAAAGTGGTGTTCAACGACCCGTTGGAATGGCCTCGAACTGCACTCTTGGCTCCCGATTGGACGCCTTATGCAATGAAACGATACTTAGATATGAATTATTTGACAGAATTTCCTTCTATTTATAGACTTTCCTCTCTCACTGTTGGCCAACCCTTTGGAATGACTTTTTATTCTCAAATAGGAGATGATTTGAACGGATGTTTCTTCTCTTCCTTTTAACTTATACTGGAATTTTGTTAATTGGGTAATTATTATCTGTAAATTTAAAACAATATAGATTTTTATAGATTTTCCGATTTTATAGATGTTCCGAAAAAAATTAGCCGAAACGATACAAATGATTTACACAATTTCTATGTTACAAATTATGTTCAGATAATTGTCCAATTGCTCATAAAATGCTTTCCTTGCTCACAATTTCGCTCCAATATTGATTCTTGACTGTTCTCGGTGATCACTGATCAAATTTTGGTCAACTCAGACAATCTTCGGGCATATTCTTCAACTGCAAACAAAACCAAGCGATCAAAACTTGACAACCAATGCGTTCATTACTTATATCGAGGTTGTTGTTGTTGTGTTCGACCTGAATGTTGTAGTCGAGGTCAATGATTGCCGAATGGATTCGGATCTGAACCAGACTTTCGCTGCGATACCCGCTGTAGTGCTTCAGAGCCTTCTCGAAGAACTTTTTGGCGCCGTCTTTGTTGGTGAGCATCGCCTGAATCAGTCCCAACTCCATCAGCGTCTGCGGTATCAATGACCTGGTCTTCGACACGTTATCCATGCTATCGTGGGATGCGATCGTGATCAAGGTCAGTTGAGATGCTCTTGTCCAGTGCAAACCTAGAACCGGACAAACCAGGAAAAATCCAAATTTAGCGCTTAAACACTACACTACTTGTATATAAGCGTAGTAGTGTATAAGCGCTAAATTTGGATTTTTCCTGGTTTGTCCGGTTCTAGGTGCAAACTCACTCAAATAGTATTGTGTTGAAGCAGTGCTGGGCTTCGATCAGTCGTCTCATGTGTTTCATAAGCACTCCCTTATAGAAGAGTGAGTCCAAGTAGTAGTCGAGTGAATTGGCCTTATCTGCGGCGATGATTGGCCTCAATGTCACCGTTCAATTGCATAGATGGTCATTGCATACCATTCCTTTTGAGATAGACTTGCATCTCATCCTCGACAATCTGCAAATGCCTTTCCAGGAGCGGTACATTGCCGTCAATCAGATAGAAAAAGTTGCCCTCGTATAGCATGGACTGAATTCTAGGTTAGCTTGATCAAACATCAGTTGCTTGCTCACCATCACAGGAAGGAAGAGATAATTGTCATTGTTCAAGTAGTCGTTGGCACTTTCAAGACACTCCTTCTCGAATGTGATCACCTTGCCAATATATTTGGGAGTAAATGTCGGCAAAATTCTGAAATTTGAATCCAAGACCACAAAAAATTAATTAACCATTATTGGCCCAACTAACTTGATAATTTCGGTGGCCTCATCTTTGAGTTTGGCATCATTTGTGGTGTAAGCAAGGTAATATTTGAAGGCGCCTTCGCAATAAGTGGTGATCACAGGCGAGTGCTGAGTCTCCGTCCGCAACAGTTCCGCATATTTGACGCTCTGATCGAACTGACAGCTGAGAGCGTGACTCCACATCAGTTCCCAGTGGGCTATCTTGTGGTACATCTTGCCCTCACCGAGTGACAGTACTTGCTCAAATTCCTCAATTGCTGTCTCGAATTCACCGTTCAATTGAGAGAATTTAGCCTTGAACAGCTTGAATGCAACACACTAGACGAAACATGTGCCATTTGAGTTCTACCCTAAAGTCAACAAGGTAATTGTCTCACATTGGGATGAGTTTTGACCCGCTTGTTGAGTATGGCGTCGCACACATCGAGCCGTCTTCGGCCGCAACTGCCGAGCGGCTCGAAGAACAGGTTGTAAGAGAGGAGCACAACTTCGGCGATCCGACTCTGCATTCCGCACAGTTTGTATGCAGTTTTGGTCAACTCCGTGTAGGCGATGTCACGAACGCCTCGGTAACCCAAGAATTTGACGAATGACATGAGCTTTGGCGGGAAGTAACTGATCAGAAGGTGACGGAAACCTCGCTCCAGACATATGGCGGCCTCGAAGTTGACTTTCGATGTCTCGCTCTCCCATTGGGTCCGGTGTTTGAACATCAGACCACACTCTCTGTCGACAATCAATATTCTTGATAAACTTAATTGACAACAATACGGTCACTTACTTGTACGACTTCTTGGACAATCTAAGCTTGTTGAAGATCGAGACCATTTCCCGGAAGGTCTGCGCTCTCATCAGACTCAGCATCGAGTGGTAGCCAAGACTGGCCGCGTATATGAGCTCAGAGTGGACTTCAACTGTGGAGACAATTGATTTAGTGATTAGATTGGATCCGATGACAGAAGGCAACCGACTTTCACTATAGTTGTCATAGTTTGGTCTTCGGATCAGTTTCAGTAGTTCGCCCCAAAGGCCTCTCCTTCTGAAGACATTGCATAAAGCAGTCGCTTGGAGACAGGCCTTGAGCGCACTGTCCATATCGTTCTGTTGGAAGCATTTTTATGAGCAAGCACAAGCAACAAGCACAAATTGGACAACAACCTGGTCATATGTAAGCAAGGCTTTGACGGTGAGCAGATTGAATCTGAGACAACTGAAGTAGATGTTGGCGTTGGCGTAGAGCTCGCACTGGGCTATAGCCGCGTCCAAGTCGTTGCTGTCGTAGTATTTCTCAAATGTATTGAACGCTTCGTTTATTGACTCGTCTAATGTCAAGGGTTTGCGTCTGGTATTGACAAACCAGTCGTTTCCAAAGGTTATTCAACAAATCACCTGATGGTCAATGAAACACAACTTACCTGTTGTTCCTTTTGCTGCCTCTCGTACTGCCTCTCGTGCTCCCCCTCGTGCTGCCACGGACAGACATTTTACATCTATTAGCTTGCTAATTATTGGCACAATGAACAAGTTAATTCCTCTGAGAAGAGTTCAAATTGAGAATTTTGGTGAATAGAATTAACTATTTCGATGAAAAATAATTATAAATTGAATTAACACTTTAGATGCGATCAGAAACTCAAACACTCGACGACTCCGAAGAGTTATCCTTCAAGTTTTGAGACCTGAAGGCAGAGGCAGTGCTAAACAAACCGAAAAACTATTTACTTCTCGACTGAGATATAAATTAAAGTTTAATTTTTTTTTTCTTCATTTCGTTTGGTTTCGTCAGAACTGTGTCTCTGTTGGGTCAGACTTGACATTGAATTTCTTCAATCAATTTTCAATATTAATTAATTACTCGATAATATACAGAGATTTTTGTTCGTCAATCGACATTCCAACCGGTTTTCTGAATCTAATTGTGATTTGACTAGATGATTCCTCAAATCTGTTACTATAGTCCAAAATTGTATCTTAAATTATTAAAATAATTATGTGAATCCATCATTACTTTATAGACTGAACTTGGTCATCGATTTGTTTGATAATTTTGCCAGATTTTGATGTAAGCGAACATGCAAAATGTATATATCGTAATGATCAAGGACGTCATCAGAAGAATACAATCGATAGTTTCATTTCTGGCTACAATGCAATGCAATTCGACTGATTGTCAGGTATTAGTGATTAATTCCGATTGAATTGAACTATAGATAAATCAGATCCCGTTTCTAAGGATAAGCGAGAGTTCGATAAATACCATTCTGTCACTTATCATTTCACAGTCACTTCAATTGTAAAAGAATCAAGATGAAGTCATTGATTTTTATTTGGCTTGTTGGCTTAGTTTTCTCACAGACCGAGGCCAAGGTAACCCTTTACAAATGCGGTGGTCAGTATAACCTAAAGCACACATCTTCAAGCTAACAGTTCCTCACTTGACAAGGTGTGGCAAACCCGGACCCTCAAGACGTGTGCGATAACCACATTCCCCAATTCATTGTCAACAGCTGTGACGGTAATAAGTGTGCCATTAGCAAGGGCAAGTCGGTCAGCATGAACACTACAATCGAGCTAGGTGATTTTATGATTTTATGCATTGTATGCTGTGATTTATTTGAATCGTTTAAAAAAATATCTAGAAGAGAAAAACGGCACACCAGTGGCAACACTTGACCAGTTTAGCAATCTATATTTTGACCTTGCTTTCGAAATCGACATCAAGGTGAAGAGACAAGCGTTTCCATTCCTGTTTTTGAACAAGACACTCGCCTACGCCGACTGCGACAAGAGCAACAATCATGTCAGCAACAACAAGAACGTCCTGTCTTGTGGCAAATCCATTGACGGCAAACTGTTTTGGTTTCAATACGACTTCTTTGTTCCGTCGCTAACCCCAACGGTAATGATTAATCATGGCAAAGAACAGCTAGCTCATCTTTATGCTCATTTGTTTGCTCATTCAGGGCGATTTCAAGATGAAAATAAGCCTGTCAAGTGAAGTTCAAGCCAACTTTGCGTGCTGCAAGATGGCTGGATCGTTCAAAGACTAGATCAATTCTGGATCGCCTCCACTGACACTAATGAACGACAAGGGAATGCAAAACAATGACTGTTTCCATAGTTATTATGATTTCGTCTTTTGATGTAAATTCTGTGAAAAATAATTTTAGAATAAATTGTGTGCAATGTTTGGCAATGATGGCCATCGCCAGGAGATCTGGGTCTGGGCTGACCTCGTCGTGTAAGTCACCCCTTTTGAACTCGTCAATAGGTCAGTGCAAACACCTTGTTTGATAAAGAAGCAAGGTTTATTGGCAATTGGCTTATAATTGCATTTGGAATTGGTTCTGGTGTTGAGCTGAATATCCAAAAGAGCGCATTCGTCACGCAATCCAATGGATATTCTGATGGCTTTGACAAACAAAAAATTCTTGTGATTATTCTGAGAAATAATTATGAAAGACTAATATTGATGTGAAACTCAAGCAATCATTTGATATAAACGAGAGCGCTTGAGCTAAATTGACATTGCTAAATCGGTGGCAGTGAGCATAACAAGAATTTTGATTCCAGATGAGAGTGACTGACTCGAGTGCCGACATTAAAGAAATGACATCACTGGAAGACCCGGAGGCCACCACTCAGACCCGATTCAATGAAGAATGGAAGAAGTTTGTGAAAGGTTCTGCTCCGGCGATCATTTTGGGACAGATAGTGTCTCTACTCTACATCACTCTTGTGCTGACGGGTTGGATCGACTTCACAACTCTCGCCAACACACGTCCCGAAGAAATGGCGGACATTCAGTCCAGACTGGGCTTTGTCTTCAGGTACTCCACTCCCTGTGTTCTATGGGTATTGGGATGTTTGCTTGTTGTCTCGACTGGACGGGCATTTTCACCGGCCATCGACCCGACGGCGGGAAGCGATCACTTCATTCAGAAGCCGAAGAATATTCTGAACAACTCATGTGAACAGTTTGTTCTGGCGCTGGTCTCTCAGCTGATTCTGGTTCAGCACTTGGACGCCGAGCACACTATCAAATACATTCCGGCTCTGAGCTACCTCTGGGTGTTTGGGAGGGTGACCTATGCTCTTGGATATCCAAAGTATAGGCACTTCGGGTTTATGCTCAACCTCTTCCCATTGTTCGCCACAATGGGATACAATGGCTACAAAATGTTTGCCTAAAGTGATAACTAACTTAAGTTATACGGAAAACTTGAATAGTATATACACTCCGTTTCATACCCTTAGGTTTGGTTCGAATTTTAAGGAACGTGTATTCGTGGGCCAAAGAAATTTGGCCAAAATATGTGTCTTGGTATGTCAATGTGATATGCAAAGTAAGGTCCGATTCATAGCACATGTATGCAGAGCACGAGCAAAAAACCATGTTTTCTGGACCTCAAACTGTTTCATATCCTTAGGTTTACTATGTTTTATGAGGCATTCTAACTCTTTAGCAAAATGTATAAAGATCTTTCGGCAAAATTCCTGATTGATATTCATCGAAGAATGCAAAATAACCAAAATAATGAATAATATCGCATCAATAGTGTGACCAGATGTCACAATCTTTACCTATGTCAATTTCATCAGTTTTTTGGCTCAGAATTGAAAATCTGAGTAATTATATTTTTCCAAATTCACTTTTTGAATAGGTATAATGCTCTACTATGCTAATTCAATATCAAACTCGATGAATAATTTGACCTTAAAATATGAAAAATTAAGCAATGATCAAAAATTCGTCTTTGCTGGATTCGCGGTGCTCTCAGATTGAGCACGTGCATTGAAAAAATAATTTCATAGTTGTAATTTATCAAGAGGATAATCAACTAGCATAAAACATCCAAAAAAGAAAAATTCCAGATCGGAGATTTTATATGGAAAGTCTTAATCAACTTGGTTAAAATGTCTCCATTGTCTCCAATAGGGGAATTCCATACCATCCGTACGAAGGTCTACGACAAGCGCAACAAAATTTATGCCAGGTTTTTGAATGTCGATATATGTTAACTTATTAATAATTGATAAATTACAACAATGAAAATATTTTTTCAATGCACGTGCTTTATCTGAGAGCACTGCAAATCCATCAAAGTCGAGTTTTTGATCATTCCTCAATTTTTCATAATTTGAGGTCAAATTATTCATCGAGTTTGATATTGAATTAGCATAATAGAGCATTATACCTATTCAAAAAGTAAATTTGGAAAAATATAATCACTTGGATTTTCAATTTTGAGACAAAAACTGAAGAATATGACATAGGTGAAGATTGTGACATCTGGTCACCCTGTTGATGCGATATTTTCCATTATTTTAGTAATTTTGCATTCTTTGATGAATATCGATCAGTAATTATGCTGAAAGATCTTGATACAATTTGCTACAGAGTTAGAATGCCTCATAAATAGAGGCGAACATTAGAGGCCACTATACTTAGATGATAATTGTTTTATTGACGTATCTTTTATCAAGTTTTGAAATGACAAACAGATTTGGAAAATTCACAGTATAGACGGATGCATGAACAGCACCAGAAAGAGTAAGAGTTTCATCTTGCTAACATAAACTATGTTCCTATTAAAATAAGCCCTAAATGCTAAGTGGCTCGAATGTGCCACTTTTGTTCGCCAGTACTCATAAAACATAGTAAACCTAAGGGTATGAAACAGTTTGAGGTCCCGAAAACATGGTTTTTCGCTCGCGCTCTGCATACCTGTGCTATGAATTGGACCTAACTTGGCACATCACATGGACATACCAAGATACATATTTAGGCCAAATTTCTTTGGCCCACGAATACCCGTTCCTTGAAAACCACTACCAAACCTAAGGGTATGAAACGGAGTTTATTTGTGTGTTTTGATGTTTGTCTTGGTAAAACGATAATTTATAAATGGAGATAATGATGGGAAATGATGGTGGAAAATTGCTGTGACTCTAAATGTGATATTTCTCTACTAGAATCCTCTTGTTTATTATTTGGGTTAAGCGAAATAGCAGTTATTTACCGTGAAAATCGTCTAATATTTTTGATAGTAAACCCTACTTCGAGAACCAAGTTTATAATTGTTTTCATCGATTTTATCTGTGATTTTATACAATAGCTCACTGTTTACTAGATTCAATTGCTTGTTGAGGGCTAATTAATGCTAATTATTGCTAAGCATTTATAAATAAACGACCACTTCTTCGCTTCAATGAAGAGTCGATTGTTACGCAACCCTCCACTCCGACCGAACTGCCCCTGAGATCAGAGATCTGTTCATATCATAAGCGAAGAACCAGTTATTGAGTTCTAACGCGATAACAGGTTTGGCCTTCAAATCAGTTTCACATTAAAAATAATTTTCCTACAGAACTAATCATTGGTTTGAGTAAATATTTTCGCTCGATTAATGAGCTGTGCTTGTGCTGTGCTGTGCTTGCTAGTTTGTGTTGCCACAGTCAGTTGACCAAGCTCAAACATGACACTGAAAGAGCGACTCGCCGTCTATACTGGCTTTGAGAATCCCGAGTACAGCGAAGACCAGCGGCGATACATGAGAGGGTTCGCCAGAGGAGCCATCATTCCTCTGGTGTCGGGATTTGTCTTCAACATCATAATCATAGCCCTCGTGGCCGAACATACCATCGATTTCAGCAAATGCGGTAAAACCACAGCCGAAGAACTGATAGACCTTCAGTCGCGTATCGGGTATGTACTCAAGTTTTCAACGCCGGGTCTGGTCTTTCTGCTGGTATGCGTCCATTGGGTGATACACCAGAGAATCCGCAGTCCAGCGATGGACCCGCTCTACAATCAGGATGTGCTAATCACGAAGTCGAAGAACATTCTTCAGAACTCTTTGGAACAGTTTGTGCTGTCTGTGAGCGCTCAACTGGTTATGGTCTCACATCTCAGTCCCGATGACACACTCCGATACATACCGGCCCTCAGCTTCCTCTTTATCTTGGGTCGGATCTGCTTCTGGATCGGTTACCCGCAGTACCGCTCGTTCGGAATGGTCACCTCAATGTTGCCCACACTCGTCGTCGTTGTCTACAATTGCGTCAAATTCTTCGATTTGTTTTTCTGAGTTGAATAAAAATTCAAAACTCATAAATTTTTACCGAGATAACAATGCTTATATTTTTCGTGATAATTTTGAACAACAAGGAAATATGAATTGTTGTCGTAAACTAGCACAATCATCTCTGTCATTTGCATTGTGATATGTCAATTATATAATAGAGTTCATATAAACTTTTATTGTTAGTGGTGATAGTGATATTTATCAATAAAGTGACAAGGTTATTGCTGATAAACTTGTGTTTTGCAACAAATGTTGTAATTATTCAACACTATAGACCTGGTTATCCATCAATTGATTCAAAATTGTATTTAATTGTGATTAAAAAGCTGTTAAACATCAGTTAAGAAATAGTGTTTTCAGTGACATCTGGTTTACAAGAATCTGACAGTTATTCTCAGATTTTACAATACTTGAAATGACTTGATTCATGCCTGTGTTAGAGCCAACATCAGGCGCCTATCTTCCCCAGCCTAAATTATTTGAATCCCTCTAGCTCAAAATACTATAATTTACCACTAGAAATTTTGCACACATATTAGTGGACATACCAGGCATACAATACCAAAATCACAATGCAGGCAAATGCTGAGGTTTGAGTTATTAACAAGGTGATCTGCCATTCAATTTTGCTAGTTTGCATTTGTTGCCCATTGAAGTTGGCTCTGAAATATGCATGCTCATAGTGTAGGGCAGCCATCAATAGTAGCGACTCCGCCTTCTGGTTCAAGTTATTTGATCGCCAAGAATATCAAGACATTAGACACGTTAGACATCTGGGTATTCACCAGTGATTGGCATTCCTTTCAATTTATATTCACTCAGATCAACAATCTTGCTAAACTGAAATCCTTGCGATTCGATTTCAATTGTCCTTCAGATACCAATCCTTATTCCTCTCATTATCCTCGGTATTCACTT
>JAQGBE010000686.1:0-15622 GCA_034698225.1 Scheloribates latipes | reverse complement strand
ACATGAGTCAACCGGTCGAGTCATCACACCTATCGTCACAACATATGAAACGCACGAACACTTTGGTTTGAGTAATATCGCCGCAAATGGTTTTTTGATGTCGTATCGCGTGTTATGGCACTAACCCTATGAGAAGTTAACTCTCTATATATATATAAATATCTAATAAATATTTCGCATCAATATTACGAACACTCTGTCATTCACTCATTCTTTCGGCTGATATCTAATGGCTTTAGAAATAATTATATAAAAAATTTATCAATAATTTCCATTGTTTTGTGACCATTGGTGTCGACCAATGAGTTGTTGTCTGTCTGTCAGTCACTCACTAATCACTAATACATATCAAAAATAATATAAAATTAGTCTCACATTGGATTCGATTAATTCAACTCTGGAGCTAAAAATTCGATGATTTGGCGATTCTTTTCATATGAATAGCTGTTCGTCTTCGGGATGACAGTTGTCTGACGATACGGAAGAGCGTCTATTAATCAATTGACACGCAGTTAATGTCCAGATATCAGTGGCATATGTGATGTGTCGTCTCTGTTCTGTGAATGTGTGCATCGATTGGCACAAAACGCGTCAATAATTAAGTCGATTATTAAACAAATCAATAGTGAATCACAATTATTAGCCGATCGTTAGCTGCGAGTCGAGTGTTAATTGTGTTAAATGATAAAGAGATAAATCAAAAACAGTTTTTAGACGCATGTATTGGACGGCAATTCAAAGGCAAAATGTGTCGAAAAATAGGTTCAGTTCGTAGTCTCTAGTAATGAGTTGTACTTAAGTTTTGCAAAGACTGACAACAATTTGAGTTTACAATTGAGAGAAACAAATAACACATTCAATAAACAATCGATGAGTCGTTACTTCAGTTTCTGATATCAAATTAATTGTCTGTTTTCATCATTATTTATAATATTGAGAGTATATTAAGTTATTATGAAGTGGTAACACAATTACTACTAAGAGGATGGCGTCGACCCGTTCTCCAGCTGATGGATCGGTGACTGCAGACACGACACCGTCGGCGAAGAGTTATTAATCAAATTGATTGGCGATCGGTTCACAACCATTGGCTGCTGAAGATTGGCTGCACTCGAGTTCAGAGTGTGGTTTGCGTTCCGCAACACTGAGTAAACGTTCTCTACTTTGCTTAGTCTCTCGAAGAAGGGAATCAAATCTCTTAATTCGGTGTCTGCCATGTCGCCGAACCAGGAGGCGACCGGTACCTGCGCCAGGCAAACAACAACACTTTCACCTACTGCTCTACTTCTAGTCACATCTAGTCTAGTCTATAGCACTCACGGCATTGTCCGGGTGGAAGATGTAGGAGGCGGGCGAGTTGTCCACAATCACTACTTTGTTTAAATCCCTGCCCAGTCGTCCCAAATCCTGCAACAAAACAGTTTTGATTAGCATAAGAAAAGAATTTAATTATACGAAAGACTAACAAACCTTAACGTAATTTCCGCGATAGAAAACACACGATTCCCTGAAAAGACGGGCGCGAAACACACCCCACTTGTCTAAGAGATCTGCCACCGGATCGGCGTACTGGAGGTGAGGGGAGGGGAGGGAAAGGGTGGTCAACAGTTAGACGCAAGAACAGTAAACAATTGTCATCAATACCTTGGCCAGACTGGCGGTAAATAAGACACATTCGTAGAGCTCTCCCATCTTCTGCAAGAACTCGTCGACATAAGGCCTTTTGAGGACATAGACCTGATGTATTGTGCCGTCGATCTCAACCGGAACAATGAAGTCTGCGTTGTTGATGGGCTAAAAATAGATTATCACAGAGTTATCATTTGATTAGCGATTATTGGCAGAGAATATTGATTACTCTGATCGAGTGAAACTCACTTTGAAAGAGCTGTGAACTAATGTTTCGTCCAAATCGATAACTAAACATATTTTATGCGAGTCTTGACTTTTGATAGCCGGCAACAAATACTTTCCCTGTGACTGAAACGTGGGAAGAGTTGGGCAAACAAATGGTTAGAAGAGATGATTGTGAAAGGCATGAAGTCTATTGAGAAGACAAGTCTTCAACGACTAGTTCAAGTGTCTAATAACATATAAGATGTTTATTTTGGTTATTCAGACGGAATTCATATAGAATTTCATTGAATTCACTGCTCGTTAGTTCAGAACTACGTTTTTCGCAGAACTTCGTTGGAGTTATTACTGTTGAGGCTTTCGTTTCTACACTTATGTGTCAATAAATTATGAAACACTTGTTGGTAATAATGTATGGAAAAGAGTGAAAGAGTAAAATAAACATGGATCACACAAATATGTGGACTTATGCTAGTTATTTGGGGATAATGTGTGCCAAAGTGCACAATACTCAGTACTCAGACACAAAGAGATTAGTTGACGAGATAAATTGAAATTAATTGACTTGCTAATGCAAAATGCGACATACCTTAGGGAAGTATTGGCCGTTCTCTTCAGAGTGTAGCGAATTGTTTTGATTATAATTGGGCCGAAAACAACATAAAAGGGTATTTAAAATGCTTTTATGTCTCGGCTTTTTAATCGTCCGGAAGGCTGTAATAGAGGAGACGAGAAGATCGTTAATAAAAATGAAAAATCGGTTCAGCTTTCAATTCAGTCATTATTAATTCAATTAATAATCATTCAACGCTCCGATGAGACTATAGATTAGCATTTTCATTAACATTAGTATCGATTCTTTCTTTTTTGTGTTTACATGAATTAATTAATTTAAACGATAATTAAAAAGTTATAGTATTATCAGTGAACGAATTATCAGTGGTTCAGTCGAATCGACGACCAAAGGAATGCAATCACAGGACACGACGGCTCTACTGATAAACGAGCCGTTCGTTTGGTGATAGACTTCTGGCTTTCAATGTCGTTGGCATTCAGTTTACATCAATTCAAACACGACTTATGACTAATTAAATTAGAGATAACAACAAGTGATCGCCGAAACTAGTTTACTCTTAATATAAATAAAAGAGTTTTGTAATTATTTCGTGTTATGTCAAAAACGTTTTTTAGAGGATTTATTTTAAATAAGAAAAACTTTTCAATTTATTAGCGATATAAGGAAAAATCAAAGGGAAAACAAATCACACATTTGATAGCAAATGGCAATCAATTAGGCTTTTTTGCGACAAACAGATGATTCAAGTGTTTGTCTGTCTGTCTCTGATTCGCAACAGTTTTTGCGACTCAACTAAACGATTAAATAGTAATTATTTATCATCTAAGCAGACAATTAGCAATAACTTTACTAACATTTGACTAATGAAAACATTTTCTCGCGACTGAATGTAATAAAACTTTTGGCCACTGAGACACTGAGAGTCGGACTTCAGACTCGACACGAAAATCGATAATCAATTGCAATACTGTTTCGTGTTCTGCAAAACACGAAACCAATTATCACTCGTAGACTGCATTCACTGTAAAGACAATTGTCTATGAAATGGAGCGACAAATCGATTACGGGATTTGAAAGTGAAACTAAAAATACACTTTGAATGAAGAAAACAAATCAGTTTTGCTAAACAAGTAAACAATTAGAGTCAATGTCAGCAACAACTGGTGCCTCGGAGTCACTGTCAGAGACAACTGCGAGTACTGATCACAATCTTAATTATCAATATCAAGAACACTGTCGATGTCTTGTCACTGATTGCTTCGGAGTGATTGTGTCTGAGCAGACATTTTAGTGAAAGCCATAGCCATAGCCAGTTGTGGTAAACATAGGCTGAGCTGTGACTGTGAGCACAGGCAGACATAGGCGTCGCACAGCTCTCATAGGACTGATAGCATAGACTCATAGACTGCTATGGCATAGCATTACTGACCTGTTTCTGGATCGACACTATAGCTGTGAATGCCTTCATCTTTGCACTCGTCTCGGGTCGCCTGAGTGATAATGGACTGCGAGTCCATCGATGACCACTTGGGCTGTGCTGCGGGTGTGTGGGCGCCACCGCCACTAAGACAAAGAGGCGATCCGAGGCATACGGACTGTGCACAGAGAGACAGACATAGACTGCAATGCACTCGCACTCCGTCTCCCGTTGAATACGCGTTCAGCCATTAGTCAAATGCCAGACTCAATGGTTCACTCAAAACACAAACAAACGTTTGCTCAAAACCTTCACCACTCGAACCACTCAACAATTACGTAACCAACTCTTCGCAGAGGCCACTGACCGCACCTGTGCTCAGCTGTCCGACGGGAAGCACAACCGGCGCACGTTATTAGTGGCACTCCAGGCAGAGATTACAGATCCGTGGCCTCAATACAAATGCCAAAAGTGTCGCTCCCTTTGAGCACAACCGCGATATTGTCATTGCAGAGAGAGTCCAAACCAAACCAATCCATACCATACCATACCATCGCAACACTTCCAAAGTTGGCGGACCTGTCACTGAGGGAACGACTCCCTCAATGAACTCAATTTGGCTCTTTATTATTGAAAGTTAACACTGACTAAAAACTCAATATCTTTGACAGAATAACTATTTTCACGATTCAATCAATAGAAAAAAATTGTCAAAAAGATTAGATCAAAAGTAGATTACATTTGAGGTAAGCTCAGAAGAGTGTTCTGTCCGGGCGGCAAATAGGCCACATTGCGGGACCGCGACAGCTGACTGGCAATATCTTCTGCGGCCTCCAGTCTCCTGAGCTCGACCAGAGCCTCACCGCACTCGCCGAACGACTTGGCCAGAAGGCTGGCCGCTTGTGAGTCTCCTTCGGCGGTAATGATGGCCGCCTTCTTGTGTTGTTCGGCCTTCTCGACCAAAAAGCGAGCCCTTTCTGCCTCCTGTTGGGCCACTTGCTTGAGCTCAACAGCGGCAGTAAATTCTTTGCCGAAAGTCAAATGCGTCTGAAATGCAAATTAAGATATCAAATATCAAAAATTGATGTAAACCTTAAATAAATTGACAGAAAGTCCTTTTTTGACACAAATAAAAATACAACGCTTTTTAAATAGTCTGTCACTGCTATCGATCAATACTCGCGACACTCGATTGCGTGACTGATATTTATAGTGAAACTTATTGCACAAAAATTGATGCTTTCGTGCGATACTACTCACCAGTGAAATGTCATCTAAGATGAGTCCGAACTGATTGCCTCTTTCCGTCAACTCTTCGGATACCTTCTGCGAGACTAACTCTCTTTGTGTGATTAGCTCTCCGGCGTCGAACTGAGCCTAAGTTTGCCACAAATTATATGATGTGTTACTAAAAATATTCAAAGCACTGCACAATCGGTATAACAAACCACAACGGCTTTTAGGACTTCATTGGTGATCGACGGCAATACCCTCTCGTCATAGTCTTCGCCCAAACTTGTGTAAAGTCGGGGCAACTCTTTAGGAATTGGTCGGAACAGAATACGGAGCGTTATATTCACATTCTGAAGATCTGGCCAACAATGAACAACAAAATATCAGTCACTGGTTATCATCACCGGTCAGGTGCCTCAGGTGACAGTACCTTTACTGCCGGTAATGACGGGCACATTGCGAGGTCGCGACCGAATGTCATAGATGATGGCTCTCTGGACCCACGGAATCAAGAAGTGTGTGCCCTCTCCGACCACATAGGGCTTGACACCAGTGAACCGGTCAAAGATGACCGCTCGGGAGCCGCCATCGACTGCGGGTGTGATGCAATGCAATGAAAACAATTGTGAAGATTATCAGACAAACCGTTATAGAGAGCAGTGTTGACAACGGAGGCACCGATGGCCAGACCGACGCCCAGTTTGCCGATAGTGTTCAGCAGTTGTGCCGCCATTTGACTTGAATTTAACTACAATTGACTGCAAATTGCAATTCAAACCAACGATTGAATCATAAACTCTCTGTCAATAGTCTGACTGACATGTGTTTGGCTGAATGGCTGACCCACTGCTAGATGTCACCACTAGTCAGCGGCTCTGCCATTCATTTTCAAGTAAATAACGTACAGAAAGAAAACGATTATAAATCCCCAAAACTTTTCACTAACGCTAACCTATGAGAGAGCAGTGCTGTTGTCAGTGCCCCTCAAAACCTTATTTGTGTTCTATTGGCCGACATTTGTAAGTCACGTGACGTCCAGTCAAGTCATTTCCTCTTCTCTTTCACCAGACATTCAAAGGTATGGTTTGTTTTGATTGATTGAAATTAAATCTAATTTTGACCGCAATTAAGACACAAATCACTCGATTTGATGACATTTTCTTGTTATTTGAGTAGTTTTCCAACCAATAAGTGATTTGTGAATTGACTGACGCGAATAGCCATCGCTTGAGACCAAACACGTGTCAAAACATTTAATTTCTTCTCCCTTTTAGACCACTGATCGTCGGCCGCGATGAAGACAATTCTGGCCAATCAGATCGTGAAGATTCCTGATGGAGGTATGCGATGACTGACTGACTGATCAATTGCTTGATTAAATTGATTGCCATTTCAGTTACGCTGACGGTCAAGAACCGAACCGTCCGAGTGAAGGGTCCGCGCGGTCTTCTGGTCCGTCAGTTCAAATCGCAACTCGATATGGAACTGATCGGCAAACACCGACTGCGTGTCCAGAAGTGGTTCGGCAACCGCAAAGAGTTGGCCACCGTTCGGACAATCTGTTCGCACATCGAGAACATGATCGTTGGCGTGACTAAGGGCTACCTCTACAAGATGAGGACAGTCTACGCTCACTTCCCGATCAACGTGACCACCAGTCAGAGCAACTCTGTGGTCGAGATCCGCAACTTCTTGGGCGAGAAGTACGTGCGCCGCGTGGAGATGCAGACTGGAGTGACCTGCGCCAACTCGACCGCACAGAAGGACGAACTCATTCTGCAGGGCAACGACATTGAGGCCGTGTCCCGATCGGCGGCACTCATCCATCAGTCGACGCTCGTCAAGAACAAGGATATCAGAAAGTTTTTGGACGGAATCTATGTGTCCGAGAAGGGACACGTCGAGGAGCCTAAGTAGTGATTAATGGCTTTATTTGATTGAATGTCAATAAAATGAACGTTTGTTTCAAATGATATCTGAATTAAAACTGATTTTATATAAATAGAAAACTTGTAAAACTATTGTATGTGAAGCTGAGATCTCGCGATTATCTTCTGGCAAAGTTCTTGTCCATCGTGTCGTGTCCTCTCTGCGATCGGAACCTCTTCTGTTTGATCCTCTCCTCCAAAGAATCGCTTTCTGTCGCACTCTTAAGCAACGGTTTTATGAATTGCGCCGATTTTCCCGTCGAATTGAATTCACTCTCTTTTTGTTCCTCTTCGGCATAAGACTTGACATTACTCTTGCGGTGGACTTCTCTCCAAACGGCGTTATTTACCATTTCTTGTCTTTTCTTTTCCATCTCTTCAGCAGAAAGTCTTTTAGGCTTTGAACTCGCAGTTGGTTTGTCGACATATCTCTTGGCACTGTGTAGCTCATCGGTCTTTGGCTTCTTTAAGCCCTGGTCATACTTTCGGTCATCTCTTCTATCGCTATCTCTGTCCCTTCTATACCTCTCACGATCTGATTCTCTACTTCTGTGGTGTCTTCTCTCTTCCGAATGGTGACGCTTGCGATCACTCCTGTCTTCAGGTCTTCGATGTTTACTTCGCGATGACTTGTGGTCAGAATCACTAGCGCTGTCATCACTACTACTACTACTACTGTCACGTCTTCTCTTCTTCTTCCTCTTACTCTTCTTGTGTTTAGTATCATCTTTTAAGGTCGATTCCAAAATCGTCTTCAACTTCTTCAGTTTGAGCGGATTATCTAAGAGCTTTTTCCTCTGCTCCCTCTGTTTCACTCTGATCTCATACAACGGGTCTTCCCTGAGCTTGGCTGCCAAGTCGATGGTCACCATTGAGCTGCTGCTGAGTCCATCTGCCCCGAGGACAGAGCCGGGAATGTTGGGTTCAAAGGCATCCAAATCTCCTTTGGCCGCAGGATTTTCAGACGATTGGATCACTTCAAATGTCTTGTCGATGCGGCGACCGGTCAAATACTCCTCCTTATCGACCAGACCGCTGACCCCTTTGTACATCCAATCCAGGTTTGCCATTGTTAGTGGAGAATATAGACAAATCCAATCGACAATCAAATCAGACGTTTGTCAGCAACACAAACAGTAAACAAACGCCAAATGCTTGCAATGGTTGAGCGCCTGATGTCAGCACTCGATTACTGTCTTGGCTACCGGTCTGAGGACCAGGTTATCAACCATTCGGGTTCTAATGAATTTCAAATGTCTCCGATTATATCTGAAAAATATTTGCACATTGAAAAATGCCCATGAGCCAAATAGTTGTTATTTTTTTAAAAGCGGTATTGCGATTATGATTGCAAAGTGTGTAGTGTTTATGAAATTAAAATCACGGGCGCATAGAAAAAGAGAAGAGACAATCGCTAGCAATCAAGATAGGTAACTTGATAGAACAGTGGCAGCCGGGCTCAATGCCTGTAATCGGAGCGATGCTTGTATTGAGTCAATTGTGTTTTGTTCGCCACTTGTAATGGACACCACTTGCGAGCGATTAATTAATTAATTAGAATTTGCGAAATTATCATTAAATAGTTGTTTGTCGCGATCGTGTGCTGACCTGTGCTGTGCTGTGTTGTTGTGCTCTTCTCGTCTGTCAGACTGTCTTTCAGTTGATTGCATAAGAAGTGAAAAGAGAGGCCAATCTATTGATGAGTGGATGTGTTGGATGTGTTTGCTTGAGAAGAATTACCTCACCTGTAACTGAGAGGCAATAAGTTTAATAAGGAATGCGTGGGAACCGCACTATTGCACTGATATTCAGGTTCTGCTCGTTGTTGTATACGTCTTGTGGTGGTCCTGTTCCACCACTACTCAACTGCACCGGCACTTCGAGTGCTGAGCGTCGGAACAGTAGCTCTGCTTTACCGTTAAGGTGGTGTTCGGGCTGTGCTCTGCCGGAGCGGTGCCAGTGGTGCACAATTCGGTGCCCATTCTTGTGCACTCATTGGCTTTGTTGGAGTGTACAATGTGTTTGGACAATAGAGAAACGGCTACTTTTCCTACTTCTCCTACTGTTCTGCATATCGGCCAAACTTTCTCTTTGGGTGTGGGCTCTGCTCGTCGCTCGACGACTACTCTCTTCGTATGTTTTACTTTCAAAAAGTTTATATTCCGAACGAAAGCCCCGTTTTCTCACGCTTTCCGGTAGAGTCGGGCACCGCCGCAGCTTCCGATGCGAGGCTTACATAAACAGCGATAGCGGCACAGGTAGACATCACTTGACTAGGGAGTTGTAGGGAGTACTAGGTTGCATAGGTGGGTCATTTGGTCGGTGGTGGACCAGATGTTCTAATATAAATACGTTATCATAATTCTCGGACTGCGTTCCCTCTTTAATAGTCCCCTCTTATATAATGCATTACATCCTGTCATCCCATCTACACGTCATTTCCCACGCACTGCCATCTCAAGGCCCGAGACTCGAGACTGCCTTCTCATTGATTTCGCTTAAGTCCATAACCGAAGGCGAACGGAGAGGTCTGGCCGTAAAATGAGTTTTAAAGAGGAAACGGCATATTCTCAGAGCAGAGAAGAGAAGAGAAAGTGATCTGAGCTCTGATTTTAATAGAAAGTTTGCATAAAAGCCTAAGTGTTTGTGCGGCCATTGTCTGTCCAATAGTCAACTGTGCGATCATTAGGAGTACCGATATTTTTAGGTGTGCTTAACAGTTATGAAACAGCTCTCAGGCCAGACGTAAACAGCAGAATGTGTGCCATAAGTGGTCCGTAAGCGCCCAATGACTTAAATATTCTGAGCCCGACATTAGCATTCAGTTTGTGAATCAAATCTAGACCAGTGACGCCAATTTGCATGGCATCGGCCACACACTCCACCGAACGCACCTACCATTAATCACTTTGGGCCACAACCTTGCTCACTTGCTCACTCGATTGCTCGGCTGAGAATTAATTCGGAATACTTTCCGAGAAAAGAATTTCTTCTCATTTTGTTTCTCTTATTTTCCCACAAATATATCGCGACTTTTCCAGAGTCTAAGTCGATCTCCAATACTGTGCCTTAGATTGTGATCAATACTAGAGTTCATAAAATATAATTCCGTATAATTTAGAGCCGTTTAACCGAAAATTCAATTTCATAACAGTTAGTGTTCTAGGCTTTAGGAGCGCACAGCAGGCACTACCTTGACTGTGCCCGACCATTAATATTTTATTTGATGTCTCTCCTCATTAGAGCCACCAAGCTGGTCGCAATTAATTTTACTTTATTTAATTTATATGTGTCTGACTGAATTAACTGGTTGGGCCTCATTGATGGACCGTCCAAGACGAGTGCGACTCGGTGTTTCGTGTTGGACTGACCAGGCTCATTCAGCAGCTGAAACAATCGGCCGACAGTGATATGCTTGGCAGTGGATCAGCGCTCAGGCAATTACCTCTAATGCGAGTGGCGTTGAGGTCAAGGCATTCACTCTTCTAATAAACTATTCTGAGCGATAGGTAGGGACCGATAGTGTGGGAGGAATTTTGGGAGCCTTTGATTGCGACCACAATTTATACTGGTCTAGATGTTAGACTGTGAGCCAGGTCTGGCCAAACGAGTGATTCGTATAAATCAGTTGCGCACCTGCTGTCACACACAACGATAAGGCCAGAGCCGAGTCATGTCTGCCTAACTGCACACTCCATACGAGTTACTGACCTTTGGATGCGATGCGAGTCTGCTATGCATTCCCTGGATTCGGCCGTTTGTGTGACGGCATCAAAATCGAGACCCAGAGAGTGGCAGTCGATGTCAATGATGTGCTTTCCATTCAGCGATCAATTGGATGTGGGCTCTACTGGTCTGGTCTTATGCGATCAGATATCTGGAGAATGCCTGACCGAGTAATTGCTGCAAAACATCAGAGCACTAGTCATGCGGTACGCCCTCAGCGATGATTATGTTTGCGATTCATGTGTGCACTCAGTCTGCAGACCAGCGATACATAACTCAGGAATTAGAAGAATAGGAGAAAAGGAGACCAGTGTTGAGGTATTGGAGAGAAGAGAGAAATCATTATTGAGAGCACAACTGGGCTCTCATATCATGTGATAAATGTCGGGCTCTTTCAATGTCCTCTGATTATGGCATTCATACCAACAAATATCTGCAAAACGGCTCAACAATCGAAGGCATCCGAGGCTTCACTGCAGTGTCACAACAGAGAAGAAATAATTACATTCACTGAGTCTTCAGTATTCAGTCAGTCGTTTACCTCTGAGAATAAATTTGCGACCGAAAGGACATCGCGTCTCACGACTGGTCCCTCAAAGCATATTTCGATATCAATTTAATTGCTATTAAATGCCGAACTCGTTTCCAGTCTTATGTAAACGCCTTTAATGTCTTGTAATCATTATTTACATTAATGGGTGTAGTCTTACAGCACTTGCACTCGACTTGTGCTCATCTTTTGAGAGACGACTAGTCGCTAGTGAACAGTCACTGAACACTAGGCCTTTCATTGAGCACAACAACTGGCCCTCTAATGAATCGCATTTCAAAATCAATTCCAGCTAAATGGACGAGCATGGTGAAATGCTGACAAGAGGAACTCAATGTGCGACTGCGAGGGCCGGCCACGACCTCTGCCCAACACCTGACAAATAGTTTTGGGCTCAATATTTATGCGATCCAATAAATGAAAAAAATGAATTTGAATTTCATTGAATGAAAAGTCGATTTATAATAAAAACGAATTCAATTTTGCGAAAAACATTTTCAATGAGCAGACAATTATTGGCAGTTTATATACGACTTCTTCAATCAGAGCCCGTTTTGAGAGACCAGACAAAAGTGCATTCCTTTGCTTGAAAACTCATATTAAGCGTCGGATTCTCAGTAGAAATGTTGTGTTGGGCTCTGTTCAGGAAAGGCATATATATTGATGTATTGCACGAAATAGTTGAGCGCTTTCTCAGCCAATGATTTACAGGTTTAGCACAAATTTTCTGGTTCTCGGCCTCTGATCTCTATTTCTATAGAATATTCCTTTCGTTAGATTAATAGTGAATTCGTTTGGACTCTCAGACCAGGTCTGAGAGGCTATGAGAAGGCAATCGGAGAAAAGGTGGAGAAGAAGTGGAGGAATGAGAGCACCTGAGAGAAGACGATTGGAAATGGTCTGCCGTTTGGGACTGTGTTTAACGAAAGGACCGCATATAATGAGAGTTTAATAATAGTAGCGCCAAATGGAGTACGAGTTGGAGAGTTGGCACTGATTTGACGCTACACTTGCATCTAATGAAACGAATGGAGCGGAGCTATGACTCGAGTCATGTCTATGGCTGGCATAAGACAGACCAGTGATTATCATCTGATGTATGACTCGAGGGCCGAATAACATTTTTTGTGGTAACATTATTTTCATCGTTCTTCTCATCCCACCAATTACTGGTACAAACTGTACAAACTCTACAAACTAGTCAACTCGGAAGCCTACCATTAACTACCAAATACCAGACAACTGAACTGCAATACTAGTACAATGCAATGCACAGATAGAGACACTCCTTTGCTCTGAGCTCTTCAAACGCTCAAACCATTTATTGATTGTACACTTTTTGCTTCTCTCCTCTCCTCTACTCCACTCTCGTGTCTCTACTCTTGTGAGCTCTGGAATGGTATATAATGTTCGCCGACTATCGCTATCGCTATGATATGTCCAATCCATTAGACAAGTGCTCATTGTATGCAAATTTGCATTTGTCGGCCAAACCCACGACTCTGGTCGGCATTTGGGCCGACAATGCAATCAAATTGAAAACACTGGTCGGCAGCGCATCCATCGCCGCATATATCTTCAGGTCTGCATCAAAGCGATGCTGAGCTCTGTTCTGTGCAGACAAGTGGAGCGCCAGAGCAGTGACTATCACAGCAGAGGAGAGCACGGCATCTGCTCACTGGTGATCACTGAAGATCACCACTACCTTGACATTGAACTATGTATTGAGTTGCATGAGTTGCATCATTACAGAGCAGATATGTTGTGGTGATTCCTCGAACCGATGCTATGGTGACCGCAGATGGGATACCGCGTGCGTCACCGATGACGTCTGTATCCATAGCGAACTCTTTCTCTTCCTAATGGATGCTTAAGAACTTAAAGCCAAACGAACCGCTCTTTTCTTTCCGATCTAAAACTAAAACTAAAACAAATTGGTTTTCCATTTATCACTGGCTCTTCAGAACCCGATTCCAACATAAATAAGAATTAAAATTTGATGGCGAAAACAATTTGTGCTACCAATCAAATACTGGTTCTAATTGTTGTCGTCGGACCAGAGGCTCGAACAGCGAAACCCAATCCTGTGCTCCAAACGCTATCGATTGGAGTCGAGTAGCAAAAAGTTGTGAACACACAGACACACAAAAGGCATTCATCTGAGTAGTGGCTGAGTAGTGAATCCCTATCTGAGTGGCGAACAGTGACTGCTCTGCGACAGTCGCTGACTCTCTCCCGCACTTGAACTTGAAATCAGTTGCATAACCAGTTAGGGCTCACCACTGGCTCGACCTCAGACACAGCCGGCACTGCTCTGGCACTGCTCTGCCACTCGACTGGCCTCAAGACAATTATCGTTGCGAGTGATACACATCTCGCAGAATATCAAATACTTTGCTAACTCCAACTCTAAGTTCACATCACTTGGCAAATGCGAACCACCGAAGAATGTGAGTTATGGTCGCGTTATGAGATCCATGTGAGCCAAGTAAGTAAGTCTCGACAAAAGTCTTATGTCTTATGCTATCGAATGTCAAATCTTCTCTAAGAATTCAATTAATGTTTTAATGTCGTTCGCCGACAGATATTATATGAGTTTGAGTTTGAAAAGTGAGAAATGAGTTGCACTTATGGCAAGTGTTTAGCGATTGCATGCGTGTGACTGTGCACTGACAATGACCAGCATCACGATCATGATGATCATGGTCGTGATCATCTCGTGTATTGACGTACTGGTCTCGCCGAAGCTAAACCCGGCTCAGGGCCTGAGCTCCAGTGAGAACTGCTTTTCGGGACTCATGTGAGCGTGAATTCTAATTCAGTTATAGCTCGCAGTAATGATCGGAACGGATCGGATCGAGAGTTAGCCAATGGAGTGCTGTGTGTGCTGTGCTCTGCAAACACCGGCAGAGCATCAGAACAAGTGTGCAAAGCATGTGAGTCCCGGGCAGTGCTTCAGAGCTGCAAAAATGTTGATTTGCGTCACGAAAGTTGGCTCTCGTCGGAGCGTCGGTGTGTATGCGGCACAGCTCTGGCACAGCACTGGCACAACACAGGCTTAGCTCACACTAAATAACAAGTCTCTGGCTCTCGGAGTCTGTGTTCGATAAGCATACAAAGTACTCGATTTGGGAGTAAAGTATTTTTTAAATGCGGTAAACGCTCTGCGACTGCCATAAGCGCACTTCACCACCGATTAACTATCGGACCGGACCTCTGACTCGACTCGAGGCCAAGTGTCGGCCCGAACGCACACCACATCACTCCATCGCTGACCTTCACATCCGATAGCTTTCATATTTGAATTGCAAACACAAGTTATATAATTCGATATAAATTGTATTCCAATTGAATTTCAATCAAATAGAAATGCAAATAAACGGTAATACAAAAGGAGACGAATATCAGGTAAATAATAGCGGTATTGTTGGTCGCCGGGCGCTGTCCGGGCACTCATTGTTCTGTCCGGTATCTGCCGAGACATTGATATTGTGCCCGATATACCACTCGACGCTCAATTGCACCGCTAATCCCATTCCCTAAAGAGTGGAATAATTTTTTCACTCAATTCTTATTCTTTCAAAAAAGTTTTTCTTAGAGTTCGCCAAACATTAGTTCACTGTTGGAGTGCACACGCATTGCATTGCGATCGCAAACACTGTTTGCAAACTTGTATTCCAATTGCGGTTTCACTGCAAATATAATTATATTTAAATCCCGTTTTTGTTTTGTAAATATTGAGGTCCTATTGAGCGGCGGCCACGAGAGCCGAAAGGCCTTTCAAAAGTTTTTAGAGACGAACAATGGGTTGAAAGTGAATGTGCATTATGTAGCGATACGCAGAGCCCTACTGCCCATTGGGTTGCCATCAGATCAGGTGCTGACCAGCGTCTTAGTGTCGGCCCCCGCGCTCTCCCGAGAGATTGTTTGCTCGTCTGGATGTGCTTACGTCTGAGTCGTTGATTAGATCCTTAATCAATAAATATTTAGTATTTATTCTCTGTTTTTGATGTAATGTCAAAATGTTATTATTAAATAACACCCACACCGATCACACCGATCGCAAGGCTCGCATCGCTTGTTTGTGTGCCATTACGCCAACAACTGCTGGTCTGTGCGATCCGGCACTCACTCTAATGTTGATATAAGTCTGGATTTAATGCAAACATATTGTGAAATGTATTGGAGAACACAAAGTAAATGTCTTATCTATTATTATAATAATTTGTTTTGATTCCTATGCCTAATACCCAACCAACTTGAGACAGAAGATGAGGATCAGTCACCCAAATGACACTTCACTGCACAGCATGTCACGTGACTCTCGCCGCTTGTGT
>JAQGBE010000685.1:0-15626 GCA_034698225.1 Scheloribates latipes | reverse complement strand
AAATCAAAGGTCACTTACCAGTGTCCGGAGGCAGAGCTGCCAGACCTAGAGTGGCCGGCTTGGAATTCTGCTGATTAGCGGGTTGTGGCGCTGGTGTCGTCCTCGGAATATTATAGTTTCGGGGCGCAGGTGTGGTCGGCGCTGCCACTGGTCGTCGTCGTGGAACGTCATCCGGAACTCTGACGTTATTATAGCTAACGGGGAGCGGTCGCACTTCCGGCTGTTCCTGTGGTGGTTGAGGTAGAGGTTGGGGCTGAGGCTGAGGTTGGGGTCTCTGTCGCAGTATTTGTCGCGGGCGGGGTTGGGGCTGAGGTTGCGGTTGAGGCTGGGGTTGGGGTCGGCGTATCTGTGGAGGTTGGGGTTGGGGCTGAGGCTGCGGAATGAACTGCGGCTGTGGTTGTGGTTGCGGCTGTGGCTGAGGTTCCTGTTCGCGAACGTATTCAACTCCCGCTTCGAAAGCTTGAGATTGGGTTCGGATGTATGGCAGCCTCTCAATCAAAGGCCCGACTTGTGCTCGGGTCTCGGGTCTCAACATGGCTTCGATCTGTTGCCTCAATAGTCTCTCTCTTTCCACTCTCTGCTGATGCTCTCGTTCGCGTTGAGTCCTCTCCAATTCGGCGTTTTCTCTTTGTAGTTGAGCTCTCTGTGAAGCCAACCTTTGATCAAGTTCATTTTGATTTGTTGCGGGCACTCTGGCAGAGGGTTGAGCTCGAAGAGGCTGAGATTGAACGGGCGATCTGTGTCGGGGCGCTGGTTGGGGCTGAGGGTTATTGACTTCTTCTTGGCGTTGTCTGAGGAATGCCTGCACTCTTCGGTTGTGCTCTTCAATGGCTCTGATGTCAGCGTCAGTCAGACTATCTTTATTGCCAATGTTTAAAGTCGGTAATCCCGACGCTGTCTGTCCCAGTTGTGGCGATGGACCGAACTGTTGTGGCGGTGGACCGAACTGTTGTGGCGGTGGACCGAACTGTTGTGGCGGTGGACCGGACTGTTGCGGTTGGGGCTGTGGTTGAGGCTGTAGTGGTGGCAATGGTTGCGGAATAAATCGCTGAGTGTTTCCTAGAGTCTGCAGAGCTCTTGACTGTCCATCCGGTTGCGATTGCGAGCGCACAAAGTTCTGGAGCAATTGAAAGTTAGGATCTACCTGTTCGGCCGAAACTGTGGGCGCTGGTTGTTCCTGATTGCGTGGGATGACAGTTCTGAGGACAGGATTCAGATGAGCGGTTTGGTGCGGCGCCAACTGCGGGAAGCTCTGCGGCGCCGGTTGGGTGACCGCCAGCGCATTCTGAGGCTGAGCCTCATATTGGATGGGCTGTGGCGCTGGCGGTGGGAATGCTTGAGCTTGGTCAAGCTCCCGTCGCAGCGACAGCTGACGATTGTCTTGCGGCGGAGGTCTGATCACAGGCCGTTCGTTTTGTGCGGCACCTCTCAGTCGCTGTCTTCTGACCGGTTCCGGTTGTTCTTCGAAGTCATCTTGTCTTCTGTTGGCGGACGGCTGTGCCGGCGCTGGTGCCGGTCGTGGCGGCGGGTTTCGAGGAGTGGGGTTTCGGGGCAGTTGTGAGGGCGGAACAAATTTAAATTGAGATAAGTCGCCAAAAAGTTCAGAACTTGGGGCCCGATTCTCATCTTGGACTTCGAATATGTAGGTATACTGTGAGGAGACGAGACTGACGGCACTGAGCAGTGCTGTTATCACACTTAAGAGTTTCATATCTGTCGGGAAATACAATTCAGTCAATCGACGAGTTATCGAGTCATTAATCGATTAAATTAATTGAGATATGAATCGCCGGAAAGTAGACAACACTTACTCGGAAGCAATTGATTGGCGATTCTGTTGCAGACTCGGACCGAATGCAAGTCTAAGCGCAACAAAAACACTACTGAAAAGTGTATAAAACTTTTTGCATAAAAACACGACAAATATCGCGAGTGTTGGCTCAGAATCGATAAATCGGACGACAAACCGAAAGACAAGTTTTCGTGTTTTGCAAAAATCAAGTTTCGGACAAACGATCGATAATAACGTTATAAATAAATTGGCGATTGATTTGGCTATTAATAGGAATTCCGTATTGCGTTCATCACTTGAGGGCTCAGAACAGGTGAGCGATAGACTGAACGGTCGGCCGATTCTGTTGAGAGCCACTGACAGCGTCTGTTGGGCTGTTCTGCTGGGCTTTGGTCGGAACCGAATCAACGACTTTTGAACGAATATTATTTTAGTTAAAAACAAAAAGCATTTTTGCTTTGCTTCACATTACGCTTAACTGCAGTACAAAATAGAAATGGATTTTTCCTGGTTTTAACAAATGCTGTTATAGTCTCGTATGCAGTCTTATAAGTCTTATATATGTCGACCCACCTTCGGTCTGACCCATCCCTTGAGGCACAGCAGCACTCATTTCGCTGGTCGGCGCTGGCGATCGTCCTCAAGGTTTAGCTCTTGTATAACACTCTTAGAGAGCCGAGAGATGTTTGTACTTAATATAAGACTGATGTCAGTCACCGATCAAAGGCCTCGTCAGGCCTTAACTCCGGCGCTGATCTCACTTTCGGTATTAAGCTTTTGTCAGTTGTGATGTGTTTTTATGGGTCTTTCCGTCTCATAATGTGTGCTCACAATTGGAAATTCGTATTTGTCTTAAATATTTGGACCAATACTTCGATTGCTTTGTAAAATAATTTAATTTTATAGTCAGTTTATTCGACTTTAAAACAGACCATTTAGTGCTCTTTGATCTGTATTTTGTGCGAAACCGGGTCATCAATGGCCCGTAAAGTGTATTACCGACGCCTCTCCTCGAATGCAATCAATTTGTAAATTGCAATAAATAAGACTTTTCTCTCAATGGTTTTGACCGCTTAAGAGCTTTCACTTTGATATCAGACAAAATAAATTTCATCTTTTATTAACTTTTTATATACATTTAGACAGAAACAGGAAATTGAGGTCAATGTGGAAATACTGAAGTCTTTTTCTGTTTTGTTTGCGGATCACATAAAAAGCCATTTCTTTGCTCTAACCTTGAGTTGAATTAAGTTATGAACCGAAACAATAAGAAAAGATTAATAGAAAATAAGTGTTTCTTATTTTGCTTTCATATTACGATTGTCTCAAAGGAGTCCGAACTCTGGTCTTAAGGCCGAAGAGAATGAAAGTGAGAAATCGAGTCCTAAGAAAATACGAAATGAAAAAAACAGTTCTGAACTAAAAATCTCTTATTATTTCGTTTCTACTATTGTCTTAAAGACAAAAGAGAATAACAGACGGAATATGTATTGACTTTCGCTTTATTTGTTTCTTCAGTTGCAATGAAAGCGAGAATTTCATCAAAAGATTATTATAATTGCAATCATTATGACTGCGATTATAATTATCGGAAACACCTTTAAGAACAATCTCTTTGTCTTAAGTCATGATATTAGGGATTAAGAGTGAAAAAAAGTAATTTAATTTAATATTTCATTAGTGCAGAGGAGAGCGAGAAACGGCCGAAACGAGTGGTTCGGATCGCCAAAGGAATAACCGAAAGGTAATTAATTTAAATAAAAATGTGTTTGAATTCGAGTGAACCCAAAAGGAACAGGTATTGCATGGAAAAGCAGATTAAACGAAAACAACAAAAGCAACGAAAGACCAAAAGCGAAAGTGGTCTTTGAATTTTGGATATAAGACAAAAAGAGCATTAAACGCACTCTGATTTGAATAATTGCCCAGGTTGTAATGGTGGGCTCCAATTCCCCTAATTCTCCTTTTTCTGACTGACAATCCGGGAGACAAAGAATTGATTAGAATCTCGAGCACTTGTGAAAGTGATAGAGAGTTGGAGCGCACAGTCGGGCGTATTCTCGGCATAAAAAGGCAGACAAAAAGCATTTCATTCATTCAATTATATTCTGATCCCAATTATACGCCACAAGAAGTGATGTCTGAATATTCAGCGGATTTTAAAGTCTGCGAAATTGAATCAATCACTCAATGAGTGAGAACAACAAACAGGCCGTCAGTGCCGCCAACGAACCAACGAATTAGTTGCCAATCGGTGCCCAAGAAGTGGATTACCATTACATGCATGGAAAGTGCGCTTCGATTGTAATGAATACAAATCCGTTAAATGCGATGAACTTTGAAAAATTGCGATTCAATCGAGAATAATAAATAATATCCTTTCGGAAAGAATTTTTGAGTTCAGTTGAAAAGAACTGTTTGGTTGCGTTCATTCATTAAACTGATTGCAACACAAATGCCAACAGAAAAGTGTTTCTGCACTGCACTCCACTCGAAGCCCAACCAAAGCGAACCAAACAAAACACAAAACGCGGAGAAAAATCTCAATTATATTATAATTTTTCGAAACATGAAATTAATGCTCGATTTAAAAGAAACGGCGAAACAAAACCTGAATTTTTAGAATTGAATTCTTTGTTTAATAGAAAACTGTGTTTTATATTCATTCACTCTCTTCGGGAGAGAGAGAAAGAGAAAGAGATAGCGAAGTCGAGTAACCCGTGAGAGTCGAGTAAAGGGAAAGTCGAAAGGGAATAGAGAACTGGTATAACACTAACTGACTGAACACTGAATGTCAACATCTGATTGCTCTCAAATAAAACACAAATTGCTTGTTAAAACCATTAGCCAGTAATGACTGAATGGGCCATTATATTCAAATTGATAACTCTGACCATCAGATGCAGACAATGGCCGACCGAAGCCAAGCCGATCAAAGCGCGACCGATTACCGGCTCAAAGACTGTTCCGCATACGAGACACGACTCAGTCACTCAATGAATGTGTGTCCGGACGGTCAGCACTCGGCCAACGGGCGCCGAAGCCGGGAGTGAGTGTGTTGTGCCCCTCGGCTCAGCCTGTTTTGGTTGTGGGACATAATTTTAGATTCACGTCTCTGTTCTAATTACGTGACCCAACGCTTAACATTAATAATTGTGAGTCTTATCTAAATATTTATTTATTTGTAACGCTTTTCAAGAACTCAATTCGTTTACAATAAACAAATTTATTAGTGGTTCACACAAACAGTGGCTTCAATTGGGGTGTCTTTCCAGTGGTTGGCCATTAAAAAGCAAACACAAACTGTCAGTCGAGTGGTAAGAAATGAATAGAGCCTTTCAGTCGCCAATTATGGCCCGGACACGACTGGCAAGATCAGTTGGGCATGATCAACTCATTGAGAGTGAGAACTAATCAATTTCCTGACTATGCTAATAAACCTGGTATACCTCTAACTGGCTATAGGCTCGAGTTGCTTGTTGACCGAGATTCTCGGCTGATTGTCAATTGGCAAATAGATGCTTGCTCAATTGGACAGGCCTTGCCACTCGCTGTCATCTCAATAAGTGAGCGTGGTAATGATCTGGCAATTGGTTTACATTAGCCGTATGTTTGGTTAACCGATTAATTTCTTTATTATATTAATGTTTCAAATCATTTACGACTCGAATGTGTTTCAATACAACCGTTAAGTAATTCTGAAAACTATATTTCAATTTAAGCAAACGTTTAACGCAAAAGTTAAAAAGTTATAAACGGTTTATAGAATGAGTTTATGAATTAAGTTAAGGAAATCGAAACTTAAAAAACTTGAAATTAGTTTTATTTTTGTTCACGAAAGCCCAAAATGTAGTCTAATTTAATGACAAAACTCATTTAAATTGTTTGACCATTACTATCGAATATCAATTATTGATTACCTAAGCGCTAGATATCACATACAATATTTTGCTTGTTTTTCAAGGAATTTCAAGAAGAAAAACAATTTTTGCTTATTTTAATTGAAATCACTTTCTTTACTCTTTTAAAGAGAATAATTAAACTTTAATTTATACGTCAATTAAGATTAATTGTGAAAAGAGACCAAACATATTGAATCGAGTGATGAAATTAGTGTCACATTTGACTTTCACACGCAATCAATCGCTTGTGTTTTGTAATCATCACTAATGACTAAAAACGATTTACTAGTTAATGAAGGCTTACTATTAATACCAATGAATCACATTCGTTGCCATCGCTTGCACTCATCGCTGGTCAACTCGATCGGCACCCGAAGAGGATTCAGACATTCGAAGATCTTCCGCAACTTCGGGTAATTCTTGATGTTCTCGAAGCTTTTCACGCCCTCTTCCATCAGATCGTTGGTCAGAGTGTCGTTTTCAATGAACTCTTCGCCCACATTAGTGTTGAGAATACTGTTATCGGGAAAACCACTTTGGCTTTCAGTGTCGTCTTCAGTGGGCTGTTCTGCCCTTTGCTGTCTTCTCAGAGCAGTTATGGCCCGAACGATGTTATCACTAGTCTTCTGGGCGTTAGTCTCGTTCGGAATTTGCCACCAAATGCCTGACTTCAAGAATTGCATCTCTTTGTGATTGTTATCTCGATTGATAAATTGCTTCAACTCTTCGACCAGTTTGAGAATGAAAAATGCATTTATGGGTTCGATTAGTTTTGCATATTTGCCGTTCAATATGTCGCGAATCGTGTCGTAAATCACTCGGTAATTGGGTTTCAACTCTCCCTCTTCGTCCGGTTCGGCACTCATTTCCGGCAATCCCTGCTTCGGATACTCATCGAAGAAGTCGACAAATAGTGATGAAATGTCGTCTTTCTTCACCGGATTCGGCACTAATGAGTGGATCAAATCGAACCACTTCTCGATCGGCTGTTTGGCCGCATCGGCATTGCCTCCCGATATGGTCTCCTCGTTCTTGCGGTTCAATTCGCGGCCCTTTTGTGCGTAACTATCGATCAAACGCCTGGAAATAAATAGAACCAAATTAAGTAATTTATGGTTTCGTAAGGTATATGAAGAAAAACTAATTTGCAAATCAATTGGGACTAAATGCGGATTAGATTGCGATTACTGTTAGACAAAACAATTGTTTGGCCAATCGATTAATAAATATTAATGAAAACCAAAATCGTATTAATTCACTGAATTAGCGGCAAATGAGAAAATGATTACTTTATTTCAGGGATCGATCGATTGGGGAAAGTCTTGAGCAGAAGCTGATCGTTGTTCAGACCACTGAAGCCCTTCTGTTGCAGGAATTCATAAAACGCTTTCTTTTCTCTAAAAACAAAACAAAACCAATTGAATTGCAATTGTCATCAAACGAGACCTACTTATGAGTGATCAGTTTGGGCTCATTGGCCAGCACTGACTTATTCTGCCTCTTCTTCCTTGTCAGCCTCTCTTCTGTCTGCCAAGTGGTTCGGCTCGTGATCTCTCTCTTCGGTCGCTTCGGCAGGTTTGCCAGCGGGTTCTTCGGTGGGTTCTCCGGTGGGATCTCTGGCGGCTCGGGCTCTCGCTTGACAGTTGTGCCTCGTTTCTTGCGATTGGGCCCAATTTTGGCCGGTTTTCTGCGGCCAGCTTTCGTGAGTCTGGCCATCGCTCAGATGATAATCACTTGAATCGTCTTCTGGTTTGTTGCGCCAAAAACACCGACAATCGTAAAGTTATGCAACGATTTCAATGATTAGCGTTTGTTTTGAGACCAGCGCTCGAAAACGTTAATAATAGCAATCCTATTGACCCCTTTGGGACCGACTCTCGCATTGAGTCGACGTTTGTAATGACATCTGTCGGCGGTTTGGGTGACAAGTGTTGCGAAATCAAGAAGTGATTGAATTAAGTGATAATTTGATCAAAATTGTCACTTCTGATCGACTTCTTCGGCCAAACTGATCCACAACCAACAGTTCGTCTAACGATGTCGCGGCTCATTATTCCAGAATCGCTGTCCGCCAAATACAAGGATAGTTTTGCCTATAAGACGATCGCCGATAGACTGCCCGTAATTCTGACCAAAGCGATCGACACGACCTGCCGTCAGGTGAAGCGAGCGGTCGAGTTAGGGATCGCCACTGAGGAGAATCGGGAAGAAGCGGAACAGGAGATGAAGGACGCGATCGGCGAAATTGCTAGACTTCGCAACGAATTGGAAACAAACAAGTCTTTCATCAAATTGGTCGCCGAAGCGGCGGACACTCAGATTTACAACCAGTGCTTCGACGACTACGTAAAGCAGTTCGGGTCAGAACCGAAATGGTTTGAGTGCGAGTGGCTTTACGCCGAGTGCTATCTCTACCGAAGAACGAGACAGGCCTTCGAACTGACCAAACATATCAAAGCCTACGATCCGTTCCAAGAGTCCAAAGAAGACGCCCTCAAGAGTTCGGTCAAAGCCTGTGAAGTATTGGCAAAGTTTATAACCTCTATAGACATGAAGAACTTGGATATAGAGAAGCAATTTATTCGTTTCATAGAATTATCGCTTTGGGGTAACAAATGTGATTTGTCTCTGTCCGGCGGCGCAGAGGCCAACCTCTTCACTAACCCGACCGATGATTTGGTCAAATTACGAGACAATATTGTGTCCAATGATATCAATCAGTTATGGGATTACGTGCGCGACGTCTCGTCTAAAGAATCGTTTCAATTGAGTGTTGTTTTAGATAATTCTGGCTTCGAATTGTTCACTGACTTAATTCTGGTCGAGTTCTTGACCATAAGTGGCATTTTGAGCGACAAGTGTGTCGTTCGATGGTATGTCAAGTCGATGCCGTGGTTTGTTTCCGATGTGATGACCAAAGACTTCCATTGGTTACTCAATTACCTGACCAATCACTCCAATACTCACTCGAAAGAGATCAAAGAGTTGGCTCAAAAGTGGACAAATAATTTAGAATCGGGTAAATGGGAGATAATTGACGACAACTTCTGGACTCTTCCGTACGACTTCAGTCACATGAAACGCATTTCGCAAGATCTCTACCAAAGACTGAGTGAATCGCATTTGGTTTTGTTCAAAGGTGACCTCAATTACCGCAAACTGGCCGGAGATCTCAATTGGGACCTCTCTGTGCCATTCAAGACAGCGCTGCGGGGATTCCTACCGACCGCTGTCTGCACTCTACGCACCATCAAAGCCGATGTCGTCGTCGGCATCGAAGACAAGCAAATGATCGAAAAGATTAAGTCTTCGTTTCCGCAAACGTGGAGAGAAACTGGCGAATACGCTGTCATACAATTGGCGAGGAAATAGTGTTTTAACCAAATTTATTTACAATTTCAAAAAATGGATTTTCAATGGATTATTCACTGATTAAAAGACAATTAAAATAATGCTTTCAAATGAATAGCTGAACGATTGGGTCGATTATGAATGCACTCAAAGCTCGTAACTCGAGGTAAGACCAAAGTATAAACCAAAAAAGGAATTTATGACAAGAATGACCAGAATCGGGGGCCAGAACTCAGTCGAATCTGATTCTGTACGGACCTCTCACCCGACAGAAGTGGCAAATGTATTGAATGGACGGAACATTAGGAAAGGTAGGGAATGGCGAAGTGGACAAACAGACGGCAGTGTTCTCCAGGCTCTGAAGGGTCACTTGCAGTTTCATCCGCCGGTCGACCAGACCTCGGCTACAAATAACACAGTTCTCGGCGTTGTTGGCGATCATAGTATGGAGAGAATTGGGTAGATATTTGTGGCAATTGTAGAGCAGGTTATCGTTGGAAAGAATGGCAGCGCAGCTCAGGTGAGCCAAAGTCGGGAACGAGTGCTTCACCACATCAGACGCCTTCTCGTGCTTTTCTCTCAGTGGGTTGTTGGCGATGTCCAGGTTGTTGAGTCGGGTGTGGAGCGTAAGGTTCTTGATTAGTGAGTAGGGCAGAGAGTTGAGATTGTTGTGGCTGAGGTCGAGGTAGCGCAGCGATGGCAGGAGTCCGAGAGTACTGCTCAGACCAGTCAACTGGTTGTGACTCAGATTCAGGCGCTCCAGACTTGTCATCGCTTTGATCTGATAGGGAACGCACTCGAGTTTGTTGCGACTCAGCTCAAGACAGGTCAGTCTTGTCATCACCACCGCGAACGAGGCGTCGATGGACTTGATGTGGTTGGACGACAGATCGAGGATCCGTAGCTTCGGCGCCAAATCGCATATTTTGACGGGAATGTCGGTCAGATCGCAGTTATTGAGCTTCAGTTCGTGCAAATTGTTTAACTTCCAGATCAGTCGGGGAACTAATCGCAAGCCATCGCAATGCAATTTCTGAAGACATTTGTTGGACAGTTCGGCCGCAGTGTAGTTGTTATCTTTGATTATAAGTGAAATCGGTTTCGGCTTCATCTTCTCCACCGCCGATGCATTCGGTAACCTTGTGGTCAACTCTTTTCTCAAGATCTTCTTAATCAAAGTGAGAATTGTTCTGATCTGCAGTTCATCGCAACCTTTCAGATAGACATCCTTTTTGGGCGCTACGAAGCTGATGGTCGACGACCTGACCGCGCAATTGCCGACAATACGGAACTTCTCTTTGTTGGACGCGGTGATGACCACGAGGACAGGATGGCCATGGTGGTCGTTGGCCACACCCACTTTGCCTCGACAGTAGCGAACTCGGTCGGCGCAGCGGGTGTTGACCAGAGCAACATCGCAGTCGATGATCATCGCTGACCCGAATCGGCGAAATGACAACCACTTTGGGATCAGACCAGAGTTGACAACAAGTTTTGGCGCTTTTGGTCGTCTCTCGTCTCTCAACGTGAGAGTGAGAGTGAGTGCGCATGCATTGCACGACACGTCACAGAGGGGTCGCCAACCGGCGTCTCAGACGACTCGTTGGGATCACTTGTGTTGGGATCTGAAGGTCAGAGCTGATCAGTGGATGACAACAAAGAGTGATCCAGAGGTGAAGCCATTGGACAGTTGGGGACAGTCAGTGGTGAGTCTGGCAGTATCTGTGTATGGGCTGTGGTTAACCCGTTGGCGGAGGAGTGAGTCGTGTCTGATGTCTGCTGTGATGTCTCTATATTAGGGAGTGTTTTGAGTTTGTGATATCAGTCATCTCTCGATTGCCTCCAGTGTTTACAATACAACACTTTGTTATACCAGTTGTCGACATCACATCCTGTGGTCACTGGTCTTGAGCCGAAGTGATGTCGCACCAGACGGGCATCAAATGCAACGACGAGTTGCTGGCCTTCATCTCCAAATGCAAGTCAAACAGTCTTCAGGTGCGAGTCATCAAAGTGTCGATCCGTAACGAAGAGCTCATTCTCGACGACTACAAAGAGACCGGTCAGGACTGGGAGGAAGACTATCGACAATATGTCAAACGGCTGGTGATGGCCGCAGAGCCCGCTTACATACTCTTCCGCATGGACTCGAAGGACGCTTTGGGAGCCTACGAGTGGCTCTTCATTCTGTGGACACCTGAGAACAGTCCGGTCCGCCAGAAGATGGTCTACGCGTCTACCAAAGCCACTCTTAAGCAGCAGTTCGGTGGCGGGAATATAGTCCACGATTACTTCGCCACCAGTTTCGACGAAATTAGTTTCGCGGGTTTTCAAACTTGGCTCAAAACTAATAAAGAAGGTCTTCCGTTGACACGGGAAGAGCAGGAGCTGAAGAGTGTCCGACGAGACGAAGCCTTGTCTTCGTGTATAACTAAGCAAAACAAAAGCCTTCCCGGACTCGAGTTTCCCATAGACTCGGAGGCCATAAACGCTATGTTCGACCTGAAAGATGATAACCTGAGTTACGTCCAGTTGAGTATCGATGTGGACAAAGAGGAGATCAAACTGGACAGCAAGAGAGCCAACAACGAGCTCGACGTCCGCAACATTCAGGCACTGATACCGGACAACAGTCCCCGGTATCACCTGATCGTGTTTCCGCACACGTTCGACGGCCAGTTCACCAAGAGCGTGGTCTTCGTCTACTCGATCCCGACGGGTTACATCTCGGTCAAGCAGCGGATGCTCTACTCTTCGTGCAAGAACGCGCTGCTCAACGCCATCATCAACCGGATCGGCATTCAGATCGACAAACGACTCGAGATCGACAATCCCAAGGAACTCACCCACGACTTCCTCATCGACGAACTTCATCCGAAGGTCGACATCGTTAGGTCACAGTTCGACAAACCCCGCGGTCCGGCCGGCAAACGGGGCGGCAAACGACTCATCAAAACCAATGGCGACGAATGAGTGCCACAAATGTCTAAATTATGCAATAAATTAATTTAAATTATATATTTTGACAAATCTGAGGACAACTCTCATTGTTATCGATGTAATGGCCTTTTAATTTACTCAATCAACTAATGTTTATTTATTTTTCTCATTAATTTAATTTAATTTTCCGAATCAAATAATTTGTTAATAAATTCTGTTTATTTTTTGTAGTCTGAGTCGTGGTTTGCGATAATGCTTTAATTATAAATCAAATCATTCAGACATTTATTACACTTTATGCTCAATCAATAAACTAATTGTTTCGTCAATTGAATGCATGGTTTAATTGCTTTTATGAATTGGTTTTTCACATAATTATGAAAAATAGTTGACTCGTATAAAAAGCTATTTTATAACAACTAATTAATGAGCGCATAATCATTGGTCATCTTTGACATCACCGGAGTTGGTCTCACTGTTCAGTTCACTCTTCAGTTTCGTCTTATACTTGACATAAGGCGAGTAAATGTCGAAACCGAGAGAAATAATGTTATCGAAGAGAATCCGATATCTGAGGGGAAGGACATAGAAGTTGAAGAACTGCATCGGCGGCCACACAACCCACTCGACCACATAGATCTGTTCGAAGCCCTTCTCCACCAACTCTTCTTTGATTCGGTTTGTGCCCGATCTCTCGCAGACGCCGAGAGTGGTAAAGTAGACCAGAAGATTGACCGGACTGAAAATGATTTGGTCCAGAAGCACTTTCTTGGTGATCACATACATCGTCTTTCTTGTGCCCAAGAATTTGTCCAAATATATGTACCAATAGTGGGACACCAATCCGGTGGTAAAGCCCGCGGCCGTCATATGCGCCGATCGCTGCCACTTGAACTTACCGGCGGCTTCTTCATTGTCTTCAGTTAGTAAATCGTAATTCTGCTGAATGGCGTCGCCGACGGTACCCATCAGTGCGGAGATCAACGAATTGGTCAGCAATAGGTTGGACCGACCGAAGAGGCGTCGGTGAATGAAGTTACCGACGCGGACGACACTGTTGACCACCAGTGAAGGCATTGCTCGTGAGTTGCAGTCGTGTTCCACAAACTCAAGCCATTCATGTGGTCACAGAAGATGTGCACCGATTTGTTGTCCGACCAGATGACCAGAGCAGAGCTCAGCCGTGCAGAGCAGGCATTGCGTAAGCCTTTGGTAAAGCCATGCTTTGCTCGCAACCACAACAAACACTGGTTGAGCCCATTCCGGCACTCCGTCACGCGATTGGCTCACATCTGTTCAGCACTGGACATGAGAGCCAATCGGATCCGTTTGGGGCAGACCTTCGCTCAGGTGTTGAGATCACTGGTGCGGGCATTGCGTAAACAAGTGATGACTTTGTGATGATATCAATGATGATAAGCAGTTATGTCACTGATTGGTCTGGTCTTCGGATTTATCGACTCATTGGTTAACAATATCCTAATTGTCTTACATCTAAGAGATCCGTCGCTTCCAACCGAAGACATGCACTTAATTAACGTCCGATACGGCAAACAAAACCAGACGTTTGTCTTGAATCTGACGCCTGAGATGAAAGTGGAAGACGTGAAGAAGCAGTTGGTAGACAAAGTCGGTGTCCACTTGTGGTCCGACATTGTCATCATATTCTCGGGCAAAGAGCTGCCCAACGATTTGTGTTTGACTGACTGTGATTTCGGCCAGAATTCGGTGATTCATGCCATCAATTCGATTAACGTCAAGACCAGAACCAATTTGCAGCCCTTCTCGCAGAACAATATCAACGAAAGACTTACCAACTTAGACATCAACGACACTTCGGAGGAGAACAGGCGTGAAGTGATCGAAAGGATCCCTCGACCGGTGGACAGCAAACACAAGTACTACTTCTTCGTGTTCTGCAACACTTGCAAACAACTGATGAACGGAAAGCTAAGAGTTGTCTGCAATAAATGCAAAAACGGAACCATTGTTTTGGACAGAGATCCCAAAGAGTGGGACGACGTCCTAATCGCGGACCGAATTTCTGGTGTCTGCCAAACGGACAATTGTGACGGAACTTCTGCCCGATTCTACTTCAAGTGCTCTTCGAACTCACACAAAGCCAGCGATGACTTCGAGGACAATCGGGCGGTCGTTCTTCACCTGATTCGGCACAACTCAATCGAAGTGACGTGTCTGGTCTGCACCGATGTCAAGGACACAGTTCTAGTCTTTCCGTGCGCTTCAAAACATGTCATTTGTTTGGATTGTTTTACACAATATTGTATCACAAGATTAAGCGAAAGACGTTTCATAATTGATCCGGAAATAGGCTATTCGTTGAACTGTGCCATCGGTTGTCCTCATTCTCTCATCCAAGAGACACATCACTTCAAACTGATGCCAGAATCGGATTACAATAAATATCAAAGATTCGCCGCCGAAGAGTGTGTTCTGAGCGCCGGTGGACTGTTGTGTCCGCAACCTGGCTGTGGGACCGGCATTCTTGTGGACGAAACGGATCCCGATATCTGTAACCGAATCACATGCGGTGCGTGTGGTTTCGTCTTTTGCCGCAAATGTCTGCAGGGATTCCATATCGGAGACTGTCTGACCGATGAGATCGGCGCAGACGCGGCCATAGCACCGATCGGTGCCTTCTTGTCTGTGGATCCGACAAACGCAGACCAGTCTAAATGGGATGATATACTGACCAGAACTGCCATCAAACTGTCGACTAAGCCGTGTCCCAAATGCCGAACACCGACCGAACGAAACGGCGGATGTATGCATATGGTGTGCACCCGATCGCAGTGCGGCTTCAATTGGTGCTGGATTTGTCAGACCGAGTGGAACAGGGATTGTATGGGAAATCATTGGTTCGGATGAATACTCATCGATGCGCTTATTGGCCACTTCTTTGGCTTTTAGTTTTAATATTTAAATATCTCTAATTGAACTAATTTTGTTGAACATATTCACAAATGTATTGCATGGAAATGACATTTATTGAAATTAGTCAATTAATTGACAATCAATGGCTTCACTGGTTTTTGATGGTCTGCTGCATCAGCCGTTTCCTCCGCGCGATGTCCCTCTTCTCGGCCAAACTCTCTTCGTGTGCCTTAACCTCCCTCCAGATGTCGATCTGATCCTCTTCGGGCACGTGTTCCCTATACTCCTTCATCAGGTCATACTTCTCGTGGGCATTGAAAGTCTTCCATTTGTTAATATACTCGTAGTCGGGGAACGACTCCAGTTTGGCGATCCCCTTGAGGTCGTCGATGTGTCGGTACCACTTGCAAGTCCACGGCCACGGTTTCATCACCACTTTCATCTTGTTGACCGGCACCGGTAGGCCGGCCTGCAGTGGTTCGGGAGTCATGTCGAACGGGAAAGTGCTATACTCTGGCAACGCGTCTCTAAGGTATTTCAGGTGCGGATCCACTCTTTTCTCGAGTCTCAACACTTGTATCTCACGAATGGTCGGATTGTATAAGTCGTATCTGATTTCGACGCCCTGTCCGTCCACTCGGTTCCGAAGAGTGAAGTTGGCATACGTGCCCTGACCGGCCCTCTCGATGCAGATGCCCACGAACTTGGAGATCTTGCCGGGAGCGTACGGGTCGCTGATAGTGATG